>CAMOHE010041293.1:0-14969 GCA_946598075.1 Artocarpus hirsutus | reverse complement strand
GTTCGAACCTCAAACCTACCTTAAGAGGTTCTTATTTCCATCTCGAGTACCAATTAAGCTACTAGCTTAACTCGATATGGAAATAAGAACCTCTTAAGGGAGGTTTGAGGTTCGAACCCGAGGGACGCGAAAGAAATCCTTGAGGGGCCAAAGGACCCCAGAGGGGACAGTAAAGATGAGTGGGCGGCACAGGAACGGTTCACCAATAAGAGCCACAAGTCCGAGGGCCCCGCAAAGTGGGTCCTATGGAGGCTTAAGGTGGGGCCCGCGTCAGACGCCACAACCAAGCATAGTGTATTGGGCAACAATCCCATGTTTTTGAAGAAACCTAGCAAATGGACCATGTGCTTGTCTATGCTCAGTGTATCTACCATAATACTCACCACTTCTATTTGATCTCACGATCTTAATTTGCTTTCCACATTGTTTCTCTACTTCTGCTTTAAAGACCTTAAAAGCATTTAGTGCTTCGTTTTTATTGTTAAGCAAGTAGAGATATATGTATCGTGAGTAGTCATCTATGAAAGAGACAAAGTACCTTTGAGAGTACGTATCTATGTCTGGACTACAAATATACATATGTATGATTTCCAATAAGTTAGAACTCCTCTTGTTACCCTTCTTTGACTTGTTGGTCTGTTTACCCTTAATGCAATCCACACAAGTATAAAATCAGTAAAATCTAAAGTACCAAGTACTCCATCATTTACTAATCTCTTAATTCTCTCAATGAAGATATGTCCCGATCTCCGATGCCATAAATAGAGGATTCATCATTCACAACACATCGCTTTATGCCAATATTTTCATGAACATGCATAGTAGTATAATTGGCATCATTTTGTGAATTAAGACCAAAAAACCATCAGACAAAGTACTACATCTAATAAAATCATATTTATAAAAACAAGTTGAAAGAAGATTTTGAAAATTTAAAGGAATATCCAACTGATACAAATCTAGAAACTGAAATTAAATTTCTAAAAAAACTAGGAATATGGAATGTCTTTTTCAAATACAAAACAAAGCCACTGCTTAAGACTAGTTTGCATGTTCATAAAGCCTTCACATGTGAGTGTATCTTATTTCTAGAATAGATGCTTTGCTCACTTCCCACTAGCTTCCGTAGGTCTTGCAATCCCTACAAGGAATTGATAACATAGATTGTAGAACCAGAGTCAATCCACCATGTGTTATAATTAACATTAATCATATTGGATTCATAACAGATAAGTGAGAGTTAAGTACCTTTCTTGTCAAGCCATTCTAAAATTTAGAGCAGTCCTTTTTTACGTGCCCCTTTTCTTACAAAAGAAGCACTTGAACTCCTTCTTAATATCTAGCTGGGCAACAACCTTGTCTTTCCCTTTTGCTTGGCCTGATGTTTCTTCTTATTTCCTTGGTGTGCCAAATTTACTTTCTCTCTCTCTTCCATGATGAGTCTTCCCTCCTCCTGAACACACATGGTCAACAACTCATTAATTAACCATTTGTCCTTATGTGTGTTATAGTAGATTTTAAAGGGACCATACTTAGAGGGTAGAGTGTTCAAAATATAATGTACTAGGAATGAATCAGACGTCTCAACCTTAAGTGTCTTCAATTGAGCCGCAATGTCCCTTATGCGCATGATATGCTCACGCTTGCCTTTTGTAATGACCCAAAAAATTCAAAAATTAATAACTAGGATTAATTAAAGATTTTTCCCTCATTACTCAACTAAGAGCTTAAGAAACTACAAATCTAGCATTTATTAACATGCCAAATTTGAAGGTTTTACTAGCCGTAAAGCCTTAGAGATAAATAATGTTGTGAATGCATAAATTTATGTGCTTTATATTTGAAACATGTAACAATGTAATGTTATGATAGTACATTAAAATAATTAAACAAATAATTATTTAATGTGCTAGAACAAAAGTTTCTGATTTGTTGATTTCATGCATGAGCTAAAAAGATTATGTTATTTGGCAAAAGTGAAATTTCTAACTTACTAAGATTATGTGAAAATTCTTATGTGATATCAGTTCAGTAAAAGAAACCCAGATCAATAGTGATCATGAGTTCCATACCATAAATTAAAAATGATGAGCACCAAGTTCAAGGATGCAAGAATTTCAACGTTTTAAATATGTATAGTTAGTTACTATACACATTAATAATTACGTAAGGTTATTATTATTGTTGTAATAATAATGACAATAATAACAATATCAGTTGTCAAAATAACAGTGAATGAGAAAAAGAAGAAAAGCATTAATAGAGTCTACAAACGCTAATCTATTGATAAGAAGTAAATCTATAAATAGCTCTTTACGAGAAATAGTTCGGATTATATCCGTAAAGCACGAGATAATGCTAAGTTTGAAATTTTAAATTAAATTGACTTGTTGATAGTCAATTTAATTTACAAAACTTTTATAAAATTACAACTATTGTTTTTATAATAGAATTTGAAGTTTACAATATGAAAATTTTTGATGAAAATATATGTTTTAAATCACGTTTAAAAGTTTTTAAAAGCTAAAAAAAATGATAATAATACTTATGTTGGGCAAAGTTTTAAAATACATGATATCTTTCTTAGAATAAACACTTACATATACATATACCCATGTATAAATATAGACACGGTTGTAAAAATAGTTAATCATTGGTTTTGAGCACAAATGTATCAAAGTTTACTGTTTCAAAATTAAATCACAAAATCTATATAGTATGGATAAATTATGAAAATGATTTTTATGTCAATATGAATATTTTAATAACAATAATACGATAAGAGAATTTGAAATTCATGTAATTATCTTTAGAGTACAAATAAAATACAGTTTTTAAAAGTATAATTATATTTATAGAAATTTTAAGTTTACGGATCAAATTTGATCAAACCGACACAACATGTATTCGGCTGTGTAGACCTCATGAGTGCCTATAAATACATGACACAATAAAAAAAAATAGCCAATCACAATCAGCCACACTCTCTCTCTACTCTCTCTCTCCTCAAACTCAGTCCAAGATTTTGGCGTCTGTGTTTCGACACTTCCCACACCAATGGAAAGCTCTCATCGAGCCGAGTCCAATGGTGTGTCATGCCACCCAAAATGCCACCAGAGGAAACCACACGCGCCGCCCAAAGTGGTGGAGAAACCTAAACTTTTTGATGAGATATCTTCGTCGTCCGACGTCCGATCGACATGATTCTTGTTCCTACACGACCACCACGATGAGAGGAACAAAACCCATCCTTCATGGTAGCTCAACAGTTACCAGATTGCTCCGTCCATCTACCTCCATTTTCGTCACCGTGCCACCTTCGATTATGCCACCTCCGGCGACGGTGATCGACACCTCCCGGCCCAAATGACTCAGAGGATGACGGTGAGAAAGATGCCTCACCCAATTGCACTATAGCATCGCCACTCGTTGAAGCTCAACGCTACCGCTGCCGCCTCATAGTGGGAACTTCGGATTCGCCACTCCAAGCAACGTCGACCCAAATTGATTAGGGGGAAATATTCAGAGGAAGATGGGGAAGTTTTCCCCCACCTTAATTGCAGTAACCCATCAACGGTCAATGGAGTTCAAGGTCCACCACCGTCAACCACCACGGGAGCCTCCGTTCTTGCTCCTTCTAGCCACATTTCTTCAAACTGGATGAGGGGTAATGCTCAGAGGAGGATGGGTAGCAAAAGCCCTCAGCCAATTTGGGGTTTCCATCGCTGGAAAGCCATGATCGGAGCCTCCATTTTTGGCCAAGATTGTGGAGCCTGTCCTGCTATGTTAGATGTAGAATTAGGCAAAATTGACACCGCCATTGGACTCAGAAGGGTTGATTTAGGGGGGGTAGGCTCGAGCTTAGCCACCAACGGAGTTCGGTCAACGTCAGTCAAACTTGGTCAATGTCTGTCAACGCCCGGTCAACAACGACTTTGGAATTTTATGATCCGGACCTCCGATCAGCAATCCGAGACCACCTCCTGACTCATTTTGACACTTTGAATGCGATGGTGCTCTCTGTTCGAGTTAATTCTACTCCGATGAAAATCATTCGATACTGACTATACGTGGATCGAGACGACTCAGACTACAGTAACGAAGTCCAGAATAATGTTTTCAGCAATAATAAATCTCCATGGAGTATTCTTAGCCATCCACAGCCACTCAAGGAGCACTGCTGAGGATGCTGTGTAGACTGTAGATACAGCGAGATGCAACTAGACCCGCTCAGCTCGGAGTCCAGGTAAGTAGGAATCTCGCCTATAGTATGAATAGTTTTAAAAATAAATTAATTTAAATATTTTCATAAAATTTATGAAAATGCATGATCAGTGATTTATTACACTATTATATGTTATGATGTGATATGTTATATTATGACATGATGTGAAATGCCATGATGATGATGTGATGATTAATGTGTGATGTATGCAATATTTAAATTATATTGTTTGATCATCTTCAAGTCAAGCATGATTATGATTTAAGATTCAAGAATTATGAAATTGTGATGTCATGTAGTGATAAGGCATACTGCATACACATAATAATGCAAGTGAAACTTATAAGACAAGTTAAGGGTGTCGTACCAACCTCTTGACCCAAGGGGAGGCTCCATGTTAAAGAATTGAATAATCTTGATTTCGTTGGGACCTTGCGAACCTTAACTTCCCAAGATTCGCGTGCAACTGGTACGATCAATCGAGCCGAAAGTAAGAAGATAAGTTACAGCTTAAATAATTAAGCATAATTCAAGTTGATAAGCAAGCATAAAATGCTCATGCATATTTTTATAAAAATGGTTTTTATTTATGTTTTGCGAGACTAATTTCCTACTTGCTGAGCGAAAGCTCATTTAAGTATGTTCATGCTGTAGGTGAGAAAACCTGTCAATGGCACTTGATGGGCAGTGGTGAGCGGCGGACAAATGGTGAAGATGGGAATAGATGCCGCTTACGCAAAGTAATATTTCTGCATTATTATTTTACGAATTTATGTATGTTTTATTTTAGGAAATCTCATATGTTTACACCTTATGAAAATATGTGCATATGAATAAGTAAATAATTTACGTAATTATACTTTAAAAACCAAACTTGTGTTTACACAATCTTCGTTCAGAGGATTTTAAAGTTTAAAAACGTTGCAATAGACAATGCAACAAATACACGAACTATTTAAGTAAGGAAATTATAAATTTATTTAGGATTAAAAACGATTATTAAAGTTTTACGTTACGTTAAGAAATGAATTTTCTGGATATGTTTTTATGAAATTATAATGAAAGTTTAAAGGAAAAGCTTTAAGAAATTAGTATCTTAAACTTAAAAGTTTAAGTTATAAGAAATTATTTTTTTGCTAGTTTAAGAAGGTTTGATGCAACAAATGTGCGAAGTTTTCAAGTGAGAATATTATATGATCATTTATAATAAGAAAATGTTTATATAAGTTTACACCAAAATAAGTAATGATTTTTATGAATATGTTTTTAGGAATTTACTTTCAGGAAAGTTTAGATGAATATGCTTCAAAAATTATTATTATTATGACGATTTAAGTAAACGAGTTTCAAGTAATTATTATTTTGATAAGTTCTGAAAAAATTAATTTTTAAGATATCAATATGTGATGTTTAAGATGTTAAATTATAAGTAAGATATATGATGATTTTTAAGAAAGTTTTAAAGAATATATAAATGAGGTTTTTATGTCAATATTTAATTTAAAATTATTTTGAAAATAGTTTTATTTAAATTAAGAAATGTCTTTAAAGTAATAGTTGCTAAATAATCATCCTTATGTTTAAAAAAGAAAAGTTTAAGGAAATTACTATGGTATTGTTTCAAGAAATAAATGTTATGAGTTATGTAAAGGATTATGCCTTTGGAAATTATGGTTATATTAAAAATGTAATTATTATTATTATGTAATCATCACGTTGAGAAATTTATGTTATTATATTCGGTTTACGAAATTGAGTTTTGAGCAATGATTCAAAGTTACACGTTGAGAATTCTTTATCTTCAAGAATTCATTTGTTATTAGGATTTGAAAAACAGTTATTATTACCTCCTCTAAGGTTTTATGTTAAGGATTCCACAACAAGAATCCATTTTTAAAAAAAAATTATTCCAAAATTTTTATACTTTATTTTTAAGTATGTTTAAGTTTATGATCACATTAAGTCAAGTGACGGCCACATAGGGAGGGTTGTCACACCTTTAATACCGGTAAGCTTCAAGGATGAAAACTACATGATTAGGGTGCTTGCTAATGTGTTATCTGAAGACTCAAATTGTTCATCAATAGCCTTCAGTAGTGCTTGGACATTATCATATTGATCAACCAGACCCCTAATCCCTGTAGAGATCTTAGTCTTGATGAACATAACTGAAAGACAATTGGATCTATGATGACCCGCCTTTTCGGTCGTCACTAAACTTTCTTTAAACATTGTTTCTTATACAGTAATCTTACTTACTTAGTAAGAAAATACCAAATTACAAAAATTTATCTTAATTAAAACTGTTGCAACCCTTGTCGCCATTCCTGTTGAGACCTCGCTCAACATTTGCCTTTAAAACCCTTTCAAATCGTTTCTTAAAACTATTAAGAAACATTTATTAAAACATATCTTAAATCATCATTTCATAATTGTATAACATTTAGTACAATGTATCGTAAAACTTTTGAAAACACTTCTTAAAACTCTTATTTCCTTAAAAACCTTGCAAACACTACATTATATAGTGTAAAACTTTTTCTTTGCATCACGGAAGCAAACTGTAGTGGTATCCATCCCCACGTCTCGCATCTGCCCTTCCGCAGTACCCAGCTCTTCTAACGGGTCCTACTGGTTACCCATACATTACCTACAGCATGAAAAACTTCTTATGAGCTTACGTTCAGTAAGTCCAAACATAAACTCACAAAGCGTTTAAACATACTTTAAAAACTCTTATCATAAAAACCTTTCTATGAAACATTTTTCATAAACGTACTTTATAAACATTCTTCATAAAACGTTCCTCATAAACATTTTCATAACACGTTTGAAACACTCATAAAACGTTTCTCATAAACGTTTTCATAAAACATTTAACATCAATCCTTAGAATGCATTTCATAAAGCATCCTTTATAAACCTTTTCCTAAAAACATGAAAATGTTTTCCATAAACATTTATCATAAAACATTCCTCAGAATGTTTTTCATAAACATACAAATGTTTTCATAAACATTTAACATACATATTCACAATATATTTTCATAAGCATTTAACGTAAAACTTTGTAATAGGGAATACAAGCAAACTCATAATGCATGATTCTAATTATGCTCAATTATATACCTTCAATTATGAGCATTTTATGAATACTCTTTTCTTACTTTAACTTACTATTTCTGTTCCGTAACTTTATTTATCTTGCTTTAACTTTCTATCCTTGTCCTTATCTTTCCTTATCTTTCATTCACTTTCCTTATCTTACTTTAGTGTTCGTACCATCTGATTAATCATGAGATCATATACATGATGCTTCCCTTGCGGAAGACTTGAGACAATCGATCACGTGGTCAAGTGCCTCACATCTTAGAGGTTAACTTTAACTTTACGTTCATTACCTCATAACACAAAGGCTGGTATGACACTTTCCTTTTTATCCTTACTTTACCTTCTTATTATCTTTTATGAGCATGTCAGATGCAGTCATATCATATGCAAACACACTTGCAATTTATACTTGTACTGTAAAATTTATTGCATAACAAATGCAACTTAATGCATAATAAATGCAACTCCTTACATAACAATTGCGTCATGTAATGCAACAACCTTTTGCAGGTCATAATATGTATTCTAACATTTATTGCATGACATATGCAACATGTAATACAATCACATTTTGTGAATCACAACTTTTATTTCGAAACTTAACTGAAAGTGTAACAAATGCATTGTGAAGCTTATAACTTTAATTATAAAATATTATGCATTATCAAAAATGCAAAACATACTTTAAATACTTTCAAAAGCATAACTTGAACATTTAAGACATTATGCATATCCATATGCTAGTATACTTTAAACATAGTACTTGCAAAGTCATTGCAAACCTCTCTTTGAATCTTTAAAGCTTTTGCATAATAAATGCAAATATTCTTTAAAAGAAACTTGCATAATAATTGCGAGCTCATTTATAAACATATATAAAAAAGATTTAAAAATCATTTACTTCATGCTGTAGGTGAGGTCTGAAACTTACCCGTACTATGCTCTAGCGTATTCTATTCCTTTCCTGTCTCATTCCTTTCTCATTCCTTTTCCTTTCGTTAGTCGGCTCTATGTCCTGATCATACGACAACCGACTCATTAATAATCTTTCTATTTATCAATCCACTCGATTGATAATAAAACGTAAACATTAACATCCATTGTTAAATCTCTCGTCACACATGACGGTTACGTTACTCAACGTATTACAGAATATTTTCTGTCTAATGACGTTATGCTAAATCGGAGTGTTCAGCTCCGTTCTAGCCATTTTTGTAAAAATAATGATTTTACCTTTGACGGGTTTTTCATCCATTTTCGTGACTTAACCAAACTCATTACTTAACTTTAACATTCCGTTACATACATAATATGGAAAAATCACCACTAAGAAACATTTTCTGAAATTGGGCGTTTCGGGTCCATTTTGGTCATTTTTCATAAAAAGACCATTTTGCCTTTGGTGTCATTTTCCTTCATTCTTTCCTTAACTGAATTTAAAACCTTAAAACTTAGCATTTAAAACAATGCATTAAATACGATTCATACTGTAAGCGAGATTGCCACTTACTTAGACTTCAAGCTACGCGAGTCCGGTTGTACCTTGCTGTATCCACAGTATGTGAAGCATCCTCTACAGTGCTCCTCGAGCTACCATAAATGGCTAGGAGTGCTTCTTGGAGATCATACAGTCTTTAACATGTCATTCTGGACTCCGATACTGTTGTTTGAATCGCCTCGATCCGCATGCAGTCGGTACCAGACGATTTTCACCGAAGTGGAATTAGCTTAAATAGAGACCACCGTTACGTTCAGAGCGTCGAAACGAGTCAGGGGGCGGTCTCGGATCGTCGATCGGAGGTCTGGATCGCAAAATCCCAATTTGACCTTTGACCGGCCGTTGACCGTCGATTGACCGGCGTCAACTGGCCTCGTTGGTGGCTGAGCTTGAGTCTACCCCTCCTAAATCGACCCTCCTGAGTCCATTGGTGGGGTCAATTTCACTCAATTTGCCCTCCATCTACACGAATTGGGCATGGGTACCACGGCCAAAACCGATGGCTCCGTTCACGGTATTCCAACGATGCTACTGTGAAATTGGGTTAGGGGAAACGTTCCCCGTGACCCTCTGAGCATTTCCCCTGTGGTGGGGTTGCTCGACTCTGCCTGGAACGGTGGCTCCACCTTGCCCACTGTGGAGCTAGGTGGCGGGGATCGTTCGGACTCATCCGACGGTCGTTGTCTGCAATCAGCTGAGGCAAAACATTCCACGTGAGGTTCTGAACATTTTGCCCCCCTCAATTTGGCTCCACGGCAGCGGGATGGCGGAGTTTGAACTCCTCACGATAGCACGACACTGGCCCTCATCGTTCTTCGACTGCCGATGTTGGAACGTGCAATTGGGCGAGGGTTTTCACTCCCCATCGTCGTCTGAATCGTTTGGTGGGGGCGGTGCACCTCACCGTCGCCGTAATCGGCAGTTCTGATGGTGGTGCCATGGCGGACCTAGGGTAACTCTGGAGAGGCTTTTTCGGTCGAAATTGAGCTGGGAAAAAGATACCTTCTTGTTCCTCTCATCACCCTGAATCCATAGAGACCAAAATCACCTCGATTGGTGGTCAGACGGAGGAGAAATCAGCTCGAAAAGATTTGGGTCTCACCGCCACTTTGGGCGGCGCGTGAGCCCTCCTCTGGTGGTGTTTTGGGCTGCTCAGCACATCCTTGAGCTCAGCTCGTCAAGATCTTTCCAACGGTGTGGGAGGTGTCAAAAACAGAGCTCAAAATCTCAAACTCATTTTGAGAAGAGAGAAAGTGAGGAGAGAGAAAATGAGGAGAGAGAAACTTTGAGTTTTATCCCGAATTTCCTTTTTTTTTCTTTTTTTTTCTCTCTTTGCTTTTATATAAAAAGTGTGATCTACACTTTTTACACAGTCCAATTTTGTATTGTGTGACTTTACAATAGTTCAATTCTTACACTGCATTACTTTTACAGTGTAATTTTTATACTGCATAATTTTATCAGTGTATTTTTCTTACACTGTATTATTTCATTACCGTATAATTTTCATGTTATTATACAGTATTTTTTCTTAAATCACGTTTTTCATCTCAATAAAATCCTTAATTTAATGCATTTTCAATGCATTAAAAATTTCAGGTTGTTATAGGATCGCTCCTATTTTTCATATCGACCAACATCATCTGGAGTGTTGATCTTAGTGATGGAGGGCAGTTCATCTTTCTGATGGCATAGTCAATATCCATCCACCCCAAATAAAGGAGAATCCTCTCCTTCTAGACTTTATAGTTATCTCACTTAAGCTTGAGAATATCATATTTCATATCAGATAAATTAACAAATTGAGTTACTGCAATACATCAAACAAACATGCTCATGTCACAAAATTTAAAGCTAATAACTATATGTCATCGTATCATGTTGCTTTCCCAACTTAATAACAATGTGTCGTTTTTCTCAATGAAAAATGACATGTCATTTTGTATTCGCAAAACCCGGCCTTCAGGGACCAAAATGACATGTTGTTTTTCAGCCCCTGATTTTGATTTTTCATCCTATTTTGGGTCTTTTTTACGTGAAATTGACCTAAATGGGTCCAATTGCTAACTCTGATGATTCTATACCTTATGGACACTAAAATTGACATTTTAAAAACCCATAAATTTTAGAAAATCAATTTCCTAATGATTTCTAATGTTGGTTTTTATCAAAAAATGATTTCATATATAACAAAATTTTTGGTATTTTAAAAAACTTCATTAAACTCCCTTCAAACATATCAAGGGATATCAAGGCAAAGAAAAACCTATGCTCTTGATACCAAATGTTAGAAATTTACATATTACATAAAAATCATGATTTTCATACATGCATAAACCAAATTACATAAAAATCATCTAAATGCAAAAACATAAAAGAAACGAAATCTAACCTCCAGCCATTAATAATTAGAAGAATAAATGGAGAGTTTCTCTACAAGAATTTCTAAAAAAATTTTATGAAAGAAAAGAAAATCTTTTAAACCTTCTACAATTTGGAGAGATGGTGTATTTCTGAATAAACTGCAAGGCTTAGAGACCCTCTAGACTTTACGCGATATTTATAAACACCTATTATCATGGTGTATTACCATAAAAAAGATCTCCAAAACAAGGCTTTTTTTTTTCGAAATATTATAATAGTTTAGAGATATCCTTTAGTTGACACCTTTTAAAAAATACGTGTATATTAGACCACTTAAATTTATTTTTATTTATTTATTATCATTTAAAAATTAAATAAATAATAATCAATAAATTAAAATGACAAGAAGTACGTTAACTTCACAAAATTAATTCTTAAAGAAAGCATACTCGAGAAACGAATAAAAGTGAAATATCCTTATAGCATAAGAGTTAAGAACATTGAAAGCAAGAAATTCAAATTACTATTATGCATAGTTGATAATGGCCTTTGACTTGAAGAACCTCTGTTTGTGCTGTCATTTAGACGGAACTCATTATTCTTTTGAAGGCGTCGTTCGCTATATCGGCGTAGATCATCATCCCCTGTTTGCCGCCGCAGATCGCCATCCCCTGTTTGTAACTACAGATCGGCATCATGTAGTCGCCGCCGCCGATCGCCATCACCAGCTCCCTGTCGCGAATCGCCATCACCTATTCACCTCCACCGATCACCGTAACCTGTTCACTACCACAGATCATCATCACCTGTTCACCGCCACCAATCACTATCTCGTGTACGCAGTCAAAGATCACCCTCTCCTTCACACCATCGAATGTCCCCCTCACGTTTGCGTCGTCGCAGTCAACATTGCCTGTGCACCGGATCTGTAGTGACAGATCAATGGAGAGAAGAAGTAAGTAGAGAAGAGAAGTGTGATGACAACCACAGATGAGAGAAAGTTAGGGCCAAGAGAGAGAGCGTTAAGGAAGGTCTGAAGAGAGAGGGAACGAGAGAGAAGGAACAGAGAGTGAGATAGTTTTTGAGTTCCTTATTTAGTTTTTAGCTAGGATGAAAAAGTAAATTAATAAATTAAATTAAAAAAAAAAACTTTTAGGAACAGTTTTAAAAAGTGAAAAAGAGAAGAGCATTGTTAACAAAGGACAGTTTTAAAAAGGAAAAAGAGTAGGATACTGTTAATAAAAACTCTTTAAAAGGGGTATTTCATGTATTTTTTCAAGATAAAATATCATAAACAGCGATAGAAATCCTGAGAGCTTTTAGAAATTCTAATATCGTAAAAAATAACAAGATACTGTTTATAGTCAGAGAAGCATGTAGAGTGATTCTAAGGCGGTAAGATTGATCGGAAAAGAAGGGATGGTGAAATTTCCTGTGCAACTTCAACATTTTTTCCAGTTTCTGATTTGATGATTATTTAATTACTATGGTTTCGGGTTTTAATATTGGACAAATAATAGGTTTTTTTTTTTTTTTTAACATGTTGTTTCCTTGTGCACGTTAGTAAAATCTTAACGCATGATAGGTTATGTTTGTACATAATTTATTTATTTTTTGACATACTGGATTATTTATTTTACAATTAGATTTTTAAAATCTTATGTGTTTTTGGTTTTCGCATTAACATGTGCCAGTATCGCTGGAATTTTTGCTTCTAGAAAATTGGGTAACAAAATCTAGAATTTGCTCAAACAGGAGTGAAAACGTTGGGAAAGCAACATGATATGATGCTATCGAGAAAATAATAAAGATTTCATGTTGAAAATTAATAGCATGTTTGGTTGATCGGTTCAAACTTATTTATTCAAATTGTATATAATGTAAAACTTTTTATAACTATAATGTAAAAAAAAAAAAAAACCCATAATAATTCAAACTAGTTTGAGAAACATACTGTAATACAGACGCGATTTGGATAAAGGACATAAAAAGTGTGTGGACTTAGAGAGCTCCTATATTTCTCATTTTTCTTCCTTTTTTTCCCTATGGAAGACTTTGGAACTACTATATTTTAAGTTGAACTAGTAGAAAAAAGTTGCATTATTGGGTATTATTCAACTACGCTTTTCAGTACTCCAGTCCCCACACGCTTTTCTGCATTTATAAGAGATTAAACACGAAAAATAACCGTGTGTAGACTTGGGCTTGACTTATATACATCTCCACTGCTTTTCTGCAAAGTCTACATGGAAGTTCACTTCTTGGGCAAAGGCAATGAAGAGGCAGCATTTAATATATATCAGAATGATGGGAATTCAAGCACGCACGTCTATAAGAAAACAAGCACAAATCATACGTCAATGTTTTTTAATATAAATTTAAGTTAACATTTATTAAAAAGAAGAGCTTTTATACTCTAATTAATTGACACCCAATGTGAAAATCATACATCAATTTCTGTCAAAAATAAAAAATAAAAAACACTATCAGTTAGGTAATTTGTTTCAAATTTGTATGTTTAGAGCAAAACTTACAAAATTAAAAATTTGAGTGTAAATTACAAATATGCGATTAGTTTAGTGACCCTAAAACAAAGTGTTGTAACATAATTTAGTTCAGTCATGAAGTCAGTGTAATATAATTAGTAAGCTATTATCAGTAACTTACCGTGTCAAAAACTGAAGCTCGAACTATCTATTTTTAATAAGCTTAATACGAAAAAAATTCCCCCTCAATTATGAATTGTGCCTTAGTTTACTCTCGCAATTTAAAATATTGTAAACATAGTTTAAACTATTAAATTGTAAAAATAAAATAAAATAAAATCTCTTCCTATGTATAATTTCGTCGAAATGTTTTTGAACGGAATAAGGGGCGTCGCATTGTTTAAGAACTTTCGTTATACTGGTCGACGATTGATTAAGAGGACTATTTGCACAAGCGTCTTGACCAAATACTTATTAGTCGCTTTATATATTTGTGCTTTTACACTGTGAGTTGGGACGACCAGGAACGTTCGTTTGGAATGGAAAGAAAAAAGGGTGCACAGAAAGACCTAATTGACATTTAACACCAACAATTACTGAAGAAAATAATTTGAAAAAAATAAAAATTTTAAAAATAAATAACCACTTGTTTTTTTGGATAACTTCTAGGGGATTTCATAAATCTTATATTTTAAGATTTATTTTTTAAAAATGTCACGTATGTTCATATGTGGTATATGTAATATGAATGATAGTATGGCATAAACTTTTTTAAATATGACGTAAATAAAAACAACTTTTAAAATTGTGACATAACGTGTAATTTTCTCTAACTTCTACTAAAGTAATTATAAATTAAATTGTTCAACAAACTTTCATTCTTATGTGGCACATGTTTTTTAGCTAAAATTATAACATAAAGAGTTTTTTTTACTATTATTGGGAGAACAATTGTTACCTTTTGAAAGTGAGAGGCAGGGATAATTTTTTGGAATTAATCCTAAAAGTTAAATCCAATTAAAGGACAAATAGACTTGATGGCACTTGACTTGGAACGATAAGGTATTGGGAATTTGAATGTCAAAAATGGCAACTAATTTATCACCCCTTCAAGACGGTGTAACTCTCACTTTGCTTGACGATATATATATTAGTCAATTCTTGCCTTGATCTTGACTTATTAGTTGCAAATTCAACATTTTACACTGACTGAATCTATTTATTAATTTAGTTACCACAAAGCATATAGGAAATTGAAAATGAGACTTCTGCCATTACATAATGT
>CAMOHE010041289.1:0-21027 GCA_946598075.1 Artocarpus hirsutus | reverse complement strand
CTGTGCTTACACAAATCTTACCATGCAAGTCAAAAAACATAATGTCATAAATAGGAGTCTAATAAATACTCAGGATTAAGACTGTCGAATATATGATCATCATAGTGATAAATTTGAATACTCTATTTGTAACGGATGATTATTAGAGATTCATAATTTATCTGGTCCAGTCCTATATAATCTCATTATATAAAGTACCTCCAATCCAATGTCTTCTACATTTATAGTATGGATAATGACTATTTTATTCTAAATGAGATTGGACCGTACTTGTAATGTTTAATTAAAGATCCCTAACTTTAATTAATTATTACAGACTATTTAGATTATTATCTATAAATTTTATCCCTAAGCATATAACACTTATATGCTAAATTTATAGTCACATAAATAATCATGGAATTTTCTTGATGTTTATAAATGTATTCATAACACATAACCAAAATAATTATAAATGTCACTTTATTTATTTATCATCAAAATGTACAATGTCACAGCTTTTAGGGCACCAAACCCAACAATCTCCCACTTGCCCTAAAGCAGGTGAGACGTGTCTCTAAGACCTAAGCCTTCCAAGTGTGCCTCGAAGCTTTTTGCAGGTAACGTCTTTGTGAAAGGGTCGGCAAGGTTGTTTTCCGACGCTATCTTCACAACTTCCACATCACCTCGATGTACTATTTCTCTGATTAAATGATATTTTCTCTCTATATGCTTTCCTCTTTTGTGGCTTCTAGGTTCTCTTGAATTTGCCACTACACCACTATTATCACTATATAGTGTGAGTGGTTTATCTATGCCTGGAACTACTTCCAAATCATTTAAGAACTTATGGAGCCAAATAGTTTCTTTAGCTGCTTCATAAGCAGCCACATATTCAGCTTCCATAGTTGAATCGGCAATACAAGATTGTTTGATGCTTCTCCAAACTATGGCCCCACCACCAAAAGTAAACATTGATCTAGACGTAGATTTACGTGTGTCTTTGTTTGATTGAAAATCAGAATCAGTGTATCCAATGGGAATCAAATTCTCACCGGAATATACTAGCATATAGTTCCTCGTTCTCTTGAGATACTTGAGAATATGTTTAACTGCTACCCAATGATCTAATCGTAGGTTGGATTGATACTGACTGACTATACCCACCGCATAGCAAATGTCAGGTCTTGTACACAACATGGCATACATTAGACTCCCATTGTAGATGCATAGGGCACCTGTCTCATGTTTTCTTCCTCTTGAGGTGTCTTAGGACACTGCTCTTTTGAAAGATAAACTCCATGACGTGTAGGTAAATTACCTTTCTTGGAGTTTTGCATCGAAAATCTGATAAGTACCTTATCGATATACAATGCCTAAGATAGCGCCAATAGTTTATTCTTTTGATCTCTTATGAGTTGGATTCCAAGAACATAACTTGCCTCTCCCAAATCTTTCATTTGGAATTGGTTAGCGAGCCGTTTCTTTACATTAGATAATATGCCTACATCATTCCTAATGAGTAGGATATCATTTACATAGAGACCTAAGAAGACCACTGTCTTATCTTTGATATACTTGTATACACAAGGTTTATCAATGTTTTGATCGAAACCATAAGATTTGATTGCTTCATCAAATCTCAATTTCCAAGATCTTGAAGCTTGCTTGAGTCCATAGATGGACCTCTGCAACTTGCAAACTTTTTGCTCTTGACCTTTGACTATAAACCCTTCTGGTTGCACCATATAGATGCTTTCCTCAAGATAGCCATTCAAAAAGATAGTCTTGACATCCATTTGCCATATCTCATAATCAAGACTAGTAGCAATGGATAAAAGAATCGGAATGGATTTAAGCATAGCTGCAGGCGAGAAAGTTTCTTCATAGTCAACTCCCTCCTTTTGGGTATAACCCTTTGCCACAAGCCTAGCTTTCAAAGTCTCAACTTTCCCATTCACTTCTCTTTTCTTCTTGTAAATCCATGTGCGCCCTAGGGGTTTTATCCCTTCAGGTAAATCTACAAGTTCTTAGACTAAATTGGAGTACATTGACTTGATTTCAAGGTTCATAGCTTCCAGCCATTTTTCCTTCTCAGAATCTTCCATTGCATCATGATATGTTAATGGATCATCCTCACCATTATCAAAGATAACAACATGTGCTTCTCCAATTTCCCTATAGCAAGCAGGTGGTCTCACAACCCTCCCACTACGTCGAGGTTGTTTGACATTCTGATCGGGAGATGTGGTCTCCTCATTTTGTGCTTCGACAATGGTTGTTGGTTGTGGTCTAATCTGATCAGAAAGTAACTCTTCAAGTACAACTTTGCTATAAAGTTTATAGTTTGTCATAGAATCATTCTCAAGAAAAATGGCATTTTTCGATACAAATACCTTTTTTTCTTGTGGACTATAAAACAAACCTCCCTTCGTTCCCTTTGGGTATCCCACAAACAAGTGTACTTCAAAACGTGGTTCCAGCTTCTCGGTCTTTCCTTTCAGTATATGTACTAGACACCCCCATATGTGGATATGTTGAAACAAGGTCTGCGACCATTCCATAACTCTAAAGGTGTTTTTGGAATAGACTTAGATGGAACTATGTTTAGAAGATATACTATAGTTTGTAGTGCATATCCCCAAAATGAAGCAGGTAATGATGAGTAGCTGAGCATGGATCTCACCATATCAAGCAATGTCTGATTTCTTCTCTCTACATCACCATTTTGTTGTGGTATTCCAGATGCGGTGAGTTGTGATAGAATACCATATTCTATCATATAGTCCTTGAATTCAGTATCAAGGTATTCCCCTCCTTGATCAGATCGAAGAGTCTTCACCATCTTTTCCTAATTGCTTTTCAGCTTCCGCTTGGAATTCTTTGAACTTTCTTTCCAAAAGTTTCAGATTTCTTTTGCATTAGATATATGTAACCATACCTTGAATAATCATCAATAAATGTAACGAAATATTCGTAACCACCACATGTTTGTACATTTAATGGACCGTGGATGTCTGAATGTATTAGCTTAAGTGGTTCCTTGGCCCTTTCGCTTTTTGTAGAGAAAGGCCTTTTAGTCATTTTACCTTCAAGACAAGATTCATAAACTGGTAGAGAACTAACTTTTAGTTCTTTTAAAGGACCATCCTTTACTAATCTATTAATTTTATCAAGGTTAACGTCACCTAATCTAAGGTGCCATAGGTATGTTTCATTATTAGAAGAAATCTTTTGCTTCTTAGGCTTTGGTTGTTCAACTTTGAACATTTCGATATTGAGCAGTGATTGTTTTTTGAGCCTTAAAGTGTAAAGACCATTTTCCAGATGTGCAAAAAAAATATTCAAACCATTTCTAGAAATATTAACATAATTATTATTAAAAGAAATATTAAACATTTGTTCAAACAACCTGGAAATAGAAATCAAATTTCGACGAAAACTAGGAATGTAATAAACATTGTCCAAAATTAAAAACTTATTTCTAAAATAAAGTTTAACAACTCCCACTGCTCTTGCTGAAACAACCTTTCCTGTTCCCATTCTCATCATTTGTTCCCCATCAGCAAGTTCCCTTGAAGAACTAAGCATCTGCAAAGAAGAACAAACATGGTTAGTTGCCCCTGAAAGAATTATCTAAGGTGAAGTATCATCTTCAACTAAACAAGCTTCTAAAATGAGTAAATCTGATTTAATGTTGTTTTTGTTTTCTTTGAGCTCCTTAAGATACTTCTTTCAGTTTCTCTTCCAGTGCCCAACTATGCTACAGTGGAAACATTTTCCTTTAGGATTCTTTTGGTTTGAGCTCTTTTTGTTGTTATTGCTTTTGTTCTTCTTAGGTTGCCCTCCATTTTTAGACTTACCACTTCCTTCAATCCTCTTCCTCTTCTTGTTCTTTTGAGTAGAAGAGGAGGTTGAGCTTCTGCAACATTTGCCTCACCTTCTTTAGTCTTTTCTTTCGAAATAGACTCGAAGGTTCGTAGCTCATTAAGCAACTCAGTCATATTGTATTTCATCTTATTCATGAAATAGTTGCTTTTGAACTGAAGGAACGCAAGGGGTTTCCAAAATCGTCCCCACCTGTGTGGCTTCATCTATCACAACCCCATTCACCTCGGCCTCATGGAGATAGTTAACCATGTTGAGAACATGTTCTATGTACCACCTTAACGGCTTCATGGCATGCCTTTTCAAAAGGTTTACCAAACATGTCTTGTAGAAACTACATGATCTCATAAGCGGTCTCCATGCTTTTGTGCTTCATCCTCAGCACGTCAAACATGCCAGCCAAAAGAAAGCAGCGGGCCTTGTTGTTTTGCCTAGATCCAATGATTATATGCTTCTCGTACATTACAAGGAGCATTGGCAGTAGGCAATGGAGGACATTCCTCAGTCAGGACAAACTTATAATTTTTGCAAATTAGTATAATGTTCATGTTACTCTTCCACTTGACAAAATTATCTTTGGTTAATTTTTTCTCTAAGAGAATAGCGATGGTTGGATTAGACATTGTTGCTGTAATAAATAAATAAAATAACATAAATTAAATGGTTGCATAAACATCATAATTATATGTTTTGGAATAGTAAACACGATGCATGATGCATATGAAAAATACGCAAAAAAATATTTTACTAATTCCACGATTATTCAATTTTAATAAATAAAGCGCCGCCGTAGAGTAGGTCAAATCATTTATGAATTGAATTGAGACATTCTCAATTAATAAATATATTCAAAATATCTCATATTTTCTTTATTTATTAATAACCGTTTATATTTGTCAAGATATAATTAACAATTTAATTATATCCTTATGAGTGTGAACCACTATTTCAGATTTTAACAACTTAACTCAAAATTGCCACCGTAGGGTGGGTCAATTTTGAAATACATTGTAGAATCCTATCTCTTAGAAGCCAACCTTGATATTGATTTAAATTGACACCCTCCATAGGAAGGACGAAATCAAAGCGTTACGAGGCGCCACCTAAATCTCATGGTGTAGTGCTAATAGTGGAGACCGCATATTATATTGTCATATTACTTTCTCTTACTCATTATTTTAAAAGATGTGTTTCATCATATGTTTCATAACTCTTGTAAATAAAAACAATTTTTAATTACTAGGTTATATTATATGTTAATGGAATCCCATTCTACTTACACTTAAATAAATTACCAGATTTTCTAATAATCTAAATTTATTATGAATTGTCTAAGCTACCCAACAATTTAAAATTAGATAACTTAGAACTAATGTGAATTTTACCAAGACTTAACTATTAAAACTAAATTCATATTATTCAGTTGATTAATAAATGAAGATTATAAAACCAACCCAATTAATTTAATCTCATTAAATTAATTCTAACATATATTAAATCATTTTATAAACACCTTTATAAAAAAATATGCTAGTGTATGCATGTTATGTTACAATAACTATAAGTGGATACTTTCCTAGATGACATGTTATAATGCATGAACATGCTATCACAATCATCACATGAAGATAAAGCATGAAAATAAATAATGAATTTTTGACCGGGTCTTTTTAAATAATTAAAATTACAACCCATAAAATAAAAGAGAAAAAAAATTACAAAGGTCTTCTTGTAATTTAGACATAATTCTCTGCTCCAATTTTGTAGTCTTCATCGGGTGGTTTACTATGCAACAATTTACTGGGTTACCAACTAATAAATTTGATAGGCTCAAAGTTCTCAACTGGGCTAAAAGATCCAATGAACTTCTTTTTCTTAATCATTCCAAGTGTAGCAGGTGAAGGAGAGGAGAGAAAAAAAAATTGAAAAGAAATAATAATAATAACAATAAATTACAAAAAAGCCTATACCCCTTTATGGGTTCACACAGATTTGAACTAATCAAAATGAAAATAAAATTATCAATCCAAAAGGCATATATAATTAACGACCAAAAATCCATTCATTAAATAATCATTCATCACATGAATAAAAATTACAAAGATATATAGTGCCCACAAACATGCATAAAAAAAATGATATTATCAAAATAAAATCATGTTAATTAAAATTATATATGCTATAACCCACTTTGATGCCATTTGTTGGAATTAAAATATGAAGCGCAGCGGAAGGAACGGATCGTTGACAAATAAAAATTTTTTGAAAACTTTGTTCATCGGGAATAGATATATAATTTTAATTAATAATAGAAAGCTTTGGGAATTTTACTAACCTTTTTGAAAACTATCAAGGTATCCTAGCTTTCTTCTTTGACACCATGATCTTCCAATCTAGGCCTCCACACCAATGGAAAGACAAGTGGACGTCAAACTACAAGAATGAATTTTCCTCACACTTTTCTAAATCTGCTATGTACTCAACACATGAGATAGTGAACTTTTTTTCAAAGAAGAACTCTCAGTTTTTCTCTTTAAATATTCTGCAAGAGTTACGTGAATAAAAAATCTCTTTTGTAAACTTACGTTTACGGTACGGTTTTTTTTTTAACGAATCAGTAACCCACTGATTCAACATATATATATATATATTTTAAATATTTCTTAAAAGAGAACATAAAAAAGAGATCAAATTCAATTGAATTCGTTAACTAATATATATATATATATATTAATATAAAATCTTATATATATATTAAATTCAAAAATAAATCACATTTATTTAAGAATAGATTTTAAAATTATATTTAAATAATCACATTATTTAAATATTATCAATTAATTTATTAACTAATACTCAGTTAAATGTAACAACATTTATCACATTATATTATGTGTCACATAGAACATTTTTCTGTGTCACATTAATAATTCAAGTGTGAAATAATTAATTCAAAATTCAATAATTCCAAACTAAACATGTATAATTCATTCTATGCATAAATCCAATATAGTATTACAGAGGTGGTATTGGGGACCTATGGACCTATAACCTAAGCTCCAATAAATTTAACAATTCATTAAACTCTTTGATTAATGTGCCAAATTTATTAGTTTCAGTGTTATTCCACTAAAAACCTGAAACTGAACTCTTGAGATTATAGTGAAAATACTCAAAGAAAATTAGCGAGTAGTCCATTGATATAATCATTACATATAAGTCAGTCCTCCATAAATAGTTCATAATAAGAGCTAGGTTTAATATCCGTTCACCTCTCTCATTATATCTTTATCCTTGAGTTCCAATAATTCTCAAATGAACAGTTAATTCATAATCTTATTATGAACGAGCGCTTTACTATTCAAACCTTGAATTATCACTCAAGAGAACTATTTTTCTAACTTCTATAGGAAATGAATAGATTCCATATCTGTATAATTTATTCCCAGCCATTTAGTACATTATGTTTCTAAAATGCTAAGTTATGATTTGTGCTTAGACAAATCTTACCATACAAGTCAAAAAACATAATGTCATAAATAGGAGTATAATAAATACTCAGGATTAAGACTGTCAAATATATGATCATCGTAGTGATAAATTTGAATACTCTATTTGTAACGGATGATTATTAGAGATTCATAATTTATCTGGTTTAGTCTTATATAATCTGATTATATAAAGTACCTCCAATCCAATGTCTCTACATTAATAGTCTAGATAATGACTATTTTATTTTAAATGAGATTGGACCGTACTTGTAATATTTAATTAAAGATCCCAAACTTTAATTAATTATTACGAACTATTTAGATTATTATCTATAAATTTTATCCTTAAGCATATAACACTTATATGCTAAATTTATAGTCACATAATCATGGAATTTTTTCGATGCTTATAAATGTATTCATAAAACATATAATCAACCAAAATAATAATAAATGTCACTTTATTTATTTGTTAACAATATGTACATTGTCACAGCTTTTAGGACACCAAACCCAACAATCTCCCACTAGCCCTAAAGCAGGTGAGACATGTCTCGAAGACCTAAGCCTTCCAAGTGTACCTCGAAGTTCTTTACAGGTAACGTCTTGGTGAAAGGGTTGGTAAGATTGTTATCCGACGCTATCTTCTCAACTTTCACATCGCCTCGATGTACTATTTCCCTGATCAAATGATATTTCTCTCTATATGCTTTCCTCTTTTGTGGCTTCTAGGTTCTTTTGAATTTGCCACTGTACCACTGTTATCACAATACAGTGTGAGTGGTTTATCCATGCCTAAAACTACTTCTAGATCATTTAAGAACTTACGGAGCCAAACATCTTCTTTAGTTGCTTCACAAGCAGCTACATATTCAGCTTCCATAGTTGAATCAGCAATACACGATTGTTTGATGCTTCTCTAAACTATGGCTCCTCCACCAAAAGTAAACACTGATCTAGATATAGATTTACGTGTGTCTTTGTCTGATTGAAAATCAAAATTAGTGTATCCAATAGGAATCAAATTCTCACCAAAATATACCAGCATAGTTTCTCATTCTCCTGAGATATTTGAGAATATGTTTAATTGCTACCTATTATTCATAACACATCTCTCCTTCATAATAAACATGAGATTCTCTCTCTACTTTCTCTCCCTAAGAATTGTCTCTAAAATTCTTTTAGTTTCATAAATTAAGTCTTGCATTTTTTAGTTTCATAACACATTATTAGCACAAATGTTCTAATTCCTATGCAACTTTCCAAAACTAAAATAGTTCCCTTCAATATAGATGGTCATGCTTCCTACTTGTTAATTATTTGTACTTCTATTTATTATAGAATGTTAAGCCTTCTACTTCTTAATTTCTTTTACTTATGGAAGGCTAAGCCTTATACTTATTAATTGCTTCTATTTATGTTCAACATGGAAAGTTAAGCCTCCTACCTATTAATTGTTTCTATTCAATATAGAAGGCCAAGCCTCCTATCTATTGAAAGTTTGTTGTTGTTCTAACATATACATATTATTATTCCTACATATGTATACATATTCTAACTCCTTGTTGTTTATCTTAAATTTATTACAATTGACTATTGTTTATGATTCATTTATATGTTATTGTTGCCATATATGGTTTTGTATTTTTCTTAAAATACCAATCAAGGGTAATACCATCTTTATACTATTCCAATGGTAATAAACGGCTAGTTTTTGTTTTATAAATAAGTAAATTCTTAACTCTTACATATCATTTCTCATCCTCCTCAATATCTGATTTTTTCACCAGAAATTTCCCATAGTTATAATTTTCATAAAATGATTAATCCATTCTTAATGATCATAATTACTCTCTTTATAGTGCTTGTTATCCTTCTTATTATTGGAAAATATTCTCCCATAGAATTTAATTTGTTATTTATATTTATCACATTCTTTATTTTTCCTCTTTATTAATTGTTATTATGTTTGATATGTAATGTTTGTACAATTTATGTTTTAAAAAAGCAAAGTTGTAATTCTAATTATTATTATATTTTGTTATAGCTATCACCTTGTCGAACCGTACAAAGCTTAAGTTCAATGCATTGGATATCATAGGAAAAAATTATATGCCTTGGATTCTTAACGTAGAAATACATCTTGAGTCAATGGGTCTCTCAACAATACCACATCATCACAAGATAAGACAAAAGTGATGATTTTCCTTCACAGACACCTCGATGAAGGTTTAAGATACAAATATCTCACTATGAAAGATCCAACTGCATTATGAAAAGATCTTAAAAAAAGATTCGATCATAAAAAAGAAGCTATACTTCCTACAACCCGTGATGAATGGATGCTCTATGATTCTAATATTTTTAAAAAATCAGTGATTATAACTCTACTGTGTTCATAATAGTTTCACAATTGAAGTTTTGTGGGGAGAAAATTACTGATGAGGAAATGTTGGAAAAAACTTTACTCCACATTTCATGCATCTCACATAACCTTACAGCAAAAATATGAGTTGCTTTCATTAAATTGTTTATTTTTGTGAAGCTTCATATAGATTGTACTAGTGTAGGAGCAAATTTCAAAGATAATGCTAGAGATATTTGCATACCAGATAGTGGTGCAAGGCATCCTCAAAAGTAAAAAGTACTTCTCAGGTCTAACACTAACAAAGGCAATTGAAAATACAATATTAGGTCCTACAGATTTGATTGAAAGAACTGGTAAAGCCAGCTTCATATTTCCAAATGCAACAAAGTTTTTCATAAATGATGCTTTGTTTTCTCCAAAATCCAAAAGGAATTTGTGGAGTTTTAATGACATATACTCCATAGATATTTTCACGACCCAAAACCAAGGGTGGTAACTTAATTGAAAGAATTATTTTTAAAGATCTAAAAAGCCAAAACACTTGGAAACTGAGGTAGGGCCCATAAATTTATAAAAAAAACAATTCAACATGCTCCGGAGTCTTTAATGCTCAATAAAATAAATAAAATACTAATAAAAAATTTAAAATGAAAATATACAAAATTTAAATGAACATTTATTAAATAAGTGAAAATGCAACTGCGCAACTTTAGTTGAAAATAAATAAAAAATAAATAAATTCAAATAACAAATAAACAGAATTTATAAAGAATCGATCATCTACTAGAAGTGTTTATTTCATGCATCTTCCATCTACCAATAAGTATAGGAGGAATACACCACTCAAAGAACTAGTAGTGTCGATGACTTTCCCATACACCGAGAAACAACCGACTAACCTAAAAGATGAAAGTAGGAGGAGTGAGCACATAGTGCCCAGTAGGAAACCTATTACTCGCGTCTTGGTTTTTCTTTCTATTAGTATATTATCATAAAATCCTTATGAAGTTATTAAAATAAAATCTCATATCAATATAAGAAAATTCATTAGATTCACAATTTATTAAATAAATTTGTAACTCATTATTGAAGATCGTCGCTCAATTACTTGCTCTAACATCCCAGGATGTTAATAAAGGAAATGAAAGAAAGAAAGATTTTAATAAGTTCTGTCATACTCCAAATGAGCATTATGTGCCTGTTGTGCTCCGAAGGAGCACCTCGTGAGATAGGCCATATAGTATCGATGATACCAAAAATGTGAAATGTCCATTGTGCCCAATGAATGAGCACCTCATAGGAATATAACCATGGTAAACACTTTAGATGGCCTTAGAAATGGTCCGACGACACTGCGTAGGGTCTCAACATTTATAAGATTTTGTTATAACTCCTCTCACCACTAAAAACCCATCCTAGATCATTCTACCCACATTTGTTCGTTTTGACAAAATTTTGGTAGCATAACGGCTTTTTTCTTTTATAAACCAAAATTTAAACCTACAAGAAAACAAAGCATAAATATTTTGTGGTGTACTATAACTTCAAAACGAATCACCTAGAGCAATTATTATTTAGTCAAATAAGCATTTCTATCTAATCATGAAATTTTATAAGGTCAAACTCAACATGATATAATTGTTCTTAATCCAATTCAATAATGATCACATGGATATTTCATACATGTATAAAAACCAATTTTCAGATCAAAATGTATCTAAAACTAATTCAATAACAAATTTTGGATAATAACATTAATAATAATAATTATTATTATTATTATTATAATAATGACAACAATAATATCAATAACAATATTAATAATAACAATAGTAACAATAATAATAGCAACAGCCACATATGATTATCAATACCAAAAACAACAACAGTGACAGAAGTAACATAAAGTTTAATAAGCAACACATTAAAATCCACATGATTTTAATTTACATTTTCAAATTTATTAGCTAATGAAAAAAATATCACGAGAGGCGAGTAATAGAGTTCCTACTAACATAGTCGATGACATTGGGCAACAAAAAGATGTGAAACACAGTTGTCCACTGAAACTTTAAATCGCTGAACTTGGCCTTCGAAATTCCATCTCACAAATTCGACACCATGAATGCATTCAGAACATCAAAAACAAGCCAAAATGACATCTTATCCAATTTGGTGGTTGGAGTCAAGCATTGACAGTTGTTGACCACCGTTGACCAACAAGGCAGCAGTGGAGATTGCTACCAAAATAAAGCTCTCAACAAGAGGATCACTGTACCAAAGTTGGTTTTTTGAAACATAGCCCAATTCACATAAAAAAAGGCACAAAATTGACAAGCAGGGCAAGTGGGTGGTTGGATTTTCTGCTGATGATGCGACTAAAGGGTGGTTGGGTCTTTTTCTCCTCGATAAAGGTAACCCAGTGATACAACTCGCAAATAAAGAGGAGACTAGATGGAACCAAAATTGGCCTTGGAAACTCCAAAAGGGGTGGCGGACTCCCTCACCATTCAGGATGCCGACGGCATGTCTAACGGTGTGGCTTTGGCTGTGGCATTCTTCGATGGTAGTAGTTCGACTTTGTCAGAGCATGTAGGCGAACGTAGCCTGAGGCAAACAAGCAGAGGAGCTAGAGATGCGTGGGTAAGAAGAAAAAGAAAGAAAGAAAGAGAAAAGAAAAGAAAGAAGAAGTAATTAGGGGGGTTCACATGGTGAAATCTAATGTAAATCAGATTTTTTGAGTTTAAAAAAGATTCTTTAAAAAAAATAAATTCTTTTGCTCCATAAATTATTAAAAATTTCAAATTGGCCTAAAATTTTGAATTCTCTTTCAATTAAAACAATGGGTTTTACAAATATAATACTCAGTCTGGGATTGAAGGTAATAAAAAGTATATATACATTGCTAATAAGATTTCTAGAAAGAATTACATATTAGAAAAACTACCAGAGCTTTCCTTGGGACTGCATTACACATATTTAAATGTGATTGAATAACATGTGTTAGTTAAGGAAGATCCTCAAATATTAAACTTATGGCATGACTAATTGGGTCATCTTGGTTCATCAATGATGCGGAGAATTATTGAAAATTCACATGGACATCCATTGAAGGGCCAAAAGTTACTTCAAACAAATAAAACTTCATGTGCAGCTTTTTCTCTTAGAAAGCCGATTTTGAAACCATCATTAGTTAAAATTAATAGTGAATCACCTATGTTTCTTGAACATATTCAAGGTGATATATGAAAGCCTATTCACCCACCATGTAGACCATTTAGATGTTTTATAATATTGATAGATGCCTCTAGCAGATGGTCACATGTTTATTTATTATTAACTCACAATGTGGCATTTGTGAGATTTCTAGCTCAAAGAATCGAGTTACGAGCACAATTTGCTGTTATACCATCAAGAAAATTAGATTTGATAACACTAGTGAATTTACATCTCAAGCTTTCAATGATTGTTATATGTCAGTTGGGATTATTCTTGAGCATCTTGTTGCTCATGTACATACACAAAATGGTTTGGCTAAATCATAGGTTAAGCGCCTCTAACTTATTGTTGGAACATTAATAATGAGAACAAAGCTTCCAATTTCTTTATGGGCTCATGCAATTTTACATGTTGCAACATTAATTTGCATTAGGCCAAGTACTTAGCATAAATACTTCCTATTACAACTAGCATCTGGTCAAGAACCAAATATTTTCCATCTAAGATTTTTGGTTGTAAGGTATATGTAGCACCTGCTTCACCACAACACACCAAGACGGGTTCCCAAAGACTATTGGGAATATATGTCGGCTACAAATTCCCTTTTATCATCGGATATCTTGAGCCTCAACCTAGAGATGTTTTTACGGCATGTTTTGCAGATTGTCATTTTAATTAGACAATTTTCCAAACAATAGGGGAAATAAGAAACAACAAGAAAAAAAAAGGATTACATGGTATGAACCTTCTATATTGCATCTTGATCGTTACACCAAATAGTATGAGCTAGAAGTACAAAATATTGTGCACTTACAAAATGTAGCAAATCAAATACCAAATACATTCACGGATACAAAAATGAGTGACTAAAGTCACTCATGAGTCTACGGCACACTTGAAGCGTGGTAGGCCAATCAGTTCTAAAGATAAAAATCTTAAAAAAAAAAAAAAAAAAGAAAGGAGCTAAAAAGCATAATGACCCCAACATGGAGGAATTCTCCAAAAGAAACATAAAATGAGACAAATCAAGAGAATCTTGATGTTGCCCAAAACCCAGAAGATTTATAAAATTATGAGATCTCTATTGATTATATAATACACGAAGACTATGGAATCAGAATAAAATAGAAGATATTGATGAAATATTTTCTTATTTAGTAGCATGTGTCATTGAAAGTAAGGATCCTAAACCAAGATCAATTACTGAATATAAAAATAGTCACGATTAGACTAAATGGAAAAATGCTATGCAGGCTAAATTAAATTTCCTTAATAAACGTAAAGTTTTAAGACCTATTGTTCTCACACCTTAAGCTGTGAGACCTGTAGGACATATATGGGTTGAAAAACAAGATTTTAAGGTATAAAGCTCGACTTATTGCATAAGGTTTTTGCAAAGACCTGGAATCGATTATGAAAAACCTTTTCTCCAGTAATGGAAGCAATTATGTTTAGATATCTAATCAGCCTAGCAGTTTCGGAAAATTTAAAAATGCATCTTATGGATGTTTTTACAACTTACTTATACAGATCACTTGATAGTGATATAAAATTGCTGAAGGATTTAAAATTCCTAAAGCATCAAGTTCAATACCCAAAGAAATATATTCGATTGAATTACAGAGAACGTTGTATGGGTTGAAACAATCCAGATGCATGTGGTATAATCATTTAAGTGAATATTTATTGAAGAAAGGATATGAAAATAATCCTATATGCCCATGTGTTTTTATTAAGAAAATAACATCTCGACATATGATTATTGCTATCTATGTTGATGACTTAAATATTGTTAGGACTCATAAAGAAATTCTTAAGACAGTGACATACTTAAATGAGGAATTTGAAATGAAAGACTTTAGAAAAATTAAGTATTCTCTTGGTTTATAGATTGAACATTTACAAAATGGAATACTTTTGCATCAATCAAATTATACCAAAAAGTTCTTAAAATGCTTTAATATGGGCAAAGCGAATCCTTTAAGTACCCTAATGGTAAACATATCACTCAATGTGGAAATGGATCTATTCTGTCTTTATAAAGATAATGAAGAGGTTTTTGGTCATGAAGTACCATACCTTAGTGCATTTGGAGCTCTTATGTATCTTGCTAATTATACAATACTAGATAATGCTTTCACTATTAGCTTATTAGCAAGATTTAGCTCAGCTCTTGCACGAAGACATTAGAACGAAATTAAGCATATATTTTGTTATCTTCAAGGAACAATTGACATGGGTTTATTTTATCCCAAAGGATTAAAACAAGGAGCAATTGGTTATATAGATGAAGGTTATTTGTCAAATCCACATAAAGCTAGATCTCAGACTGGATATCTATTCATAAGTGGAGGTATTGCAATTTCTTGGCATTTACAAAAGCAAACACGAGTTACTACTTCATCAAATCAAGCTGAAGTTATCGCACTCCATGAAGCAATTTGAGAATGTGTGAGGTTGAAGTTCATAACTCAACATATCTAAGCCATCTGTCAATTACCACTTAATAACGATCCAATAGTATTGTTTAAAGACAATAACGTATGTGTCACTCAAATAAAAGAAGGATACATTAAGAGTGTCAGAATGAAATACATACCTCTAAAATTCTTTTCATTCACCCAAGAGCTTGAAAAGAATAAAGATATTGATGTTCAACACACTCGTGTAAGTGACAATGCTATAGATCTTTTCATGAAGGCACTTCCTACATCAACTTTTAAATGACATGTACACAATATCGGGATACATCATTTGAGAGATGTATAAAGAATAACTAATGCCAACTTGAGGGGGAGTCTATACCAGTTGTACTCCTTTTCCCTTGTTATGGTTTTGTCCCATAAGGTTTTCCTAGTAAGAATTTTAATGAGGCAACATGGAGTACCTATACAAGAATGATATAATCCTTTTCTCTTTGACATGGTTTTTGTCCCATTGGGTTTTTCTTAGCCAACATTTTTAATGAGGCATTATAAATAGTGGATATCCAAGGGGAAGTGTTATAAGCTTGTTCAAGAAGGATATGTTAGAAATCCATCAAAGAAGGATGGTTGTCAACCAATAAACTTTGTGAAAATAAGGATCCTAGGTAAATAGTAATACTTGATCATGTAAGCGATGATACCATAGGTAAATAGTACTAGTAAATAGAGCTATAAATTTTCCTATAAATACGTCCTCCTTTACTTATTCATAACACACCTCTCCTTCATAATAAATAGAAGATTCTCTCTCTACTTTCTCTCCTTGAAAATTCTCTATAAAATTCTTTTAGTTTCATAATTTTAGTCTTGTATTTTTTTAGTTTTCATAATAAATATCACTTTTTTTTAGAACTTATTGAAATAAATAGTAGGTTTTGAAAATATTAATAAAAAATAGCACTAAATCAAAAATTCACCCAGTAAAAGAGCACGAAACACATTAACATGAGGATAGGCACATTGAAAGCACATGATAGAGGCTCAATTGAGAGGTCCAATTTTATTGTTAAAAAAAGAGGCCAATTTGAAGCATGATTTGAATATGTAGGATAAAGGTAGCAATGTCTTATATATTTTACATGTTATATAAAATATTTGGTTTACAAAGTTCTCATAAAATAAAAAATAATAACTAAGTTATAAAAATAAAAATAAACCAATTATCAAAAAAAAATTGAGTGAATAATCTTGGTGAAAGCTATGTAGTTTGAGTTTTACTCTTTTCTTTAATTATATGTTTCTTTAAAAGACATATAAATGCATTCTTTTTACTTTTCCAAACTTTTATCCCAATGAGTTTTACCTTAATGAGGGAACTTTTTTTTGTTAGCAACATTTTCTTTTGTTAAGGTTTAATGTTTTCATTTTGTTAATGGCTTATTTTCTTGTATTTGTTGTAACTTTGTTGTTTGGAATGATAAAGACATGTTAAAAGTATGATAACAGTATGATGAGCACAACCTAAGAATATAAAGGCATAATCTACAAAGAAATGAACCATGGGCCAGGCTTGATGCATATAAAAAGTAAATGGCTCAAGTCTGATCCAACATGATAAGTAGATGGCTAGCATAGATGTTAGACATAGTGCCCTATGAAGTAAAATGTTGAAATATATTTTTGGAGATATTTTATTAATAAAGAGTTTACTTATTATTCATATACCAAATGTTGACCTCTTTATGTTCATTTCTATTGAATACATGATAAGCAAATAAAAGTCTAAGACTGTCGATCTGAACCTTTAAGAATCATGCATATGATGGATATATTATATGGAAGACGTGAATCTTAAAGGTGATGGTTTAAATCATAAGATCCGTAATCAAGGGAATAAAGTTGGGCGCTTTATTCATGCTAAGATTGTTATGTTATTTGCATTCCTAATGGGAGATGGCTCATCTTGGTTGTTGGAGTGGGACTCCGTGAGTCGAAACATTGGTGCATTGTCATAGGTGATGATGTATTAGATCCAGACAAAAAGTTAAATTGATCTAGTTAATAATTCCATTTATTCAAATCAATACACTTTAGACAATCATATTATTTTGCTTGTAGCTTTGCATGTTGTTTTGCTTGTCAGTATTATAATATGATTTGTTGTGTATGTTGATAATATGCCATGTAGAATACGGAGTGCCACTCATTAAAAATTGTTCATGCATGTTCGCATAAATCCTTGACTTTCAAAATATTGAGTGGGAGAAGTTTTTTGAAGAGATGACCTATGGCCTCCATCGTTGGTCCATAGGAAGCACATGGTAGTTCCAACTTCTAAGAAGGGATTTTATCATGTACTGGGTTGGATATCCAAAGGGATATTTTATTTAGCATGATTTATCGTTGTACATTCCTAGGTGACGATTATAAATCATGGATAAAATAGTTGAAACGATGGTTATACACTCAAGGTTAATTTTGTTATTAAACTTTCCTATGAGCTTTGTTAATGAAATTAATCGCCAAATAAAACAATTATGCTAGATCAAATGAGTCTTGGATGGCATATATTAATCAAAGGAGATCTTTGTTCCTAATTGAATTTGAAAAGTCTCCCCTAAGCAGCTTGTTGAACTCTGAGTTGGGAATTATCATTGTAAAGTTGTGATATTTTTAAAATTTTGACACATAAACACAACTGTATGCTTACTTGTTTATGTTATCTTATTAAACTATTAGGGAATGCTTGCTTATATTTAGTATATGAATCATTATTGTAGATTAAAATGTCTAAAAACGCTTTATCTTTGATACTCGATAAGAATGTGTTAATTGGTGAGAATTATAATGATTGAAACTTATGCTAACCACACCATGTCCTCTTATGCCTACTGGCGAATCCGCTAATGAACAAATCAAAGCAATTAGCCGCTAGAAGGCAACTGATGATCTGGCCCGCTGTTATATCATGGCTAGCATGAATAATATGTTGTAGGCTCAACATGAAGATTATGAGACTGCTCAGCAGATATTGGAGGCATCAAGATTATGGACAAATCAATTCTCGATGATATGTTTGGAGGCCAAGCCTTGGCAAAACAGCAAGGGGCTCTTCAGAAGCTCCTTAACTACAAACAAAAACTAGGGACTCCTATGATAGAGCATTTGATGTTCGTCATGGTTTAACTCATTGAGGCTCAATCCCATTGAGTTAACATTGATGTTGAGTCACAGATAACTATGGTCTTTCAAACTCCATCTAAGAAGTTCATCCTGTATAGAGCTTTATATAACTTGAGCAATAGACAGGATGTGACTTGATTGAGCTAATAAAGTAATTACAAGAGTTCAAAGATTTAATCAGGGAAGCTCCGGCTGGGGGCGAGGTGAACTTGGTAGTTGCATCTGGTTCCAATTATAATTCTGAAAATGAAAATAAACAAAAGGCCAAGAACAAGAAAACTTCTAGTCCAACAAATAGAAAAGATAAAGATAAAAAATAAGACAAACCTGAAGAAATTAAAGTGTTTTTTTTCTGTGGGAAGATTGGGCAAATAAAGAGCAATTGTAAGGGCTTCCTATTTAAAGGAAGTAGGTGCGAACTTGTGGCAATTGAGACTTGTTTAGTCAAAAAATCAAGTGACTCTTAGGTCATAGATTCTGATATGACTAATCATGTCCATGTTTCTCTAAAGGGATTTAAGGAAACGAGAAGTTTGTTACGTGAGCACTTCATGCTTCAGATGAGCGATAGATCTTTAGTATTGGCTAAAGCATGGGAGACGTCTATCTTTACTTTGATAATTATCAGACTTTGGTTGGAAAGATTGTTTTTATATTCCTAAACTTAAAAGGAATTTAATATATGTTGCTTGTTTATTTAAATACTCTTATTTAGTCTCTTTAAATAATAAAGTTATGATTCATAAATACAAATCTTTTATCTGTTATGGATGGATGCAAAACAACTGATATTTTATCAAACCTAGGATGGACTCATTGCTAAAGACTAAGGTTAATGATAACTCTAAAAGACTTAAAACTTCTCACTCTAATGAGACTTATCTTTAGTATTTACGATTAGGTCATATTAGCCTAAATAGGATTCAAATGTTGATAAGGGATGGACCTTTAAGTCATTTAAAGTTGGAATCTATACCATAATGTGAATCTCGTTTAGAGGGAAAAATGACCAAAAGACCATTTGGGCCTAAGAGCAATAGCATCGAAAGAGTTCTAGAACTTATGCATAGTGATGTTTGTGGTCCCTGAACATCAGGGCATGTAGAGGATATGAGTACTTCGTCACTTTTATTGATGATTACTTAAGATGTGGTTATATCTACCTAATGCATTATAAAAGTGAAACATTTGACAAGTTCACGAAGTTTCCGGCTGAAGCAGAAAAGTAATTAGGTAAACTTATAAAGGCACTTTGGTCTGATTGAGGTAGAGAATACCTCTCTAATGAGTTCTTGAGACATTTTCTAAAGAATGGGATTTTATCCTATTTGATTGCATCGGGCATTGTGCAGCAAAATGGCATTACTGAGAGAAGGAATAGGACTTTGTTCGACATGATTGGGTACATAATAAGTTATTCCACCTAACTTTTATCCTTTTAGGATATGCACTACAAACCACATGTTATCTTTTAAACAATGTGCCTTCAAAATTGGTCCTTAAAACACCTCATGAGTTGTGGACGGGTAGGAAAACATCCTTAAGCCGTATTCGTATATTGGGATGTCTGGCTCATCTCCTGTACAAGGAAGTGAACAAGTTAGAAGCACATTTAGAAGTTTGCGTATATGGGACATCTAAAAGGGACAAAGAGGGTTATTTCTATAATCCAAAGGAAAATAAAGTTGTGGTTTCAACAAACGCAACATTCCTTGAGGAAAATTACATAAACGACTCCCAAATTGTAGTAAAGTGCTACTCAAGGAGTTAATGAGTGATTCGATCACTCCTAGAGTTTCAATTGAAACTAATCCAATCAATGTAGAAAAACCAACCAAACAACAACCTAAGGGACTTCGACGTAGTAAAAGGATCGGGCGTCAATTCAAGAGGTATATGTTTAATGATGAAGCTTTTTGGGCCAAACCGGTTAAACATTATAGGAATTCTTATACTTATGCAGAAGCTATCGAGAATGTTAATTCAAAACTCTAGATAGAAACTATGAATACTGAAATGAAGTGTACAGAGAATAATCAGGTATGGGAACTTGTGGATCTTTCTGAAGGGTAAAACCCATAAAGTGTAAGTGGATCCATAAGAGAAAGAGAGGAGTAGATGGGAAAGTCAAAGCCTATAAGGCTAGATTGGTAGTTAAGGTATCCACACAAAAGGAAGGAATCAATTACAAGGAAAACTTTTCGCCTATAGCTATGCTCAAGTCCATCCATATTCTCTTATCCATAGATGCCACTCTCCACTACGAGATTTAGTAGATGGATATCAAGATAACCTTTTTGAATGGCTATCTTAATGAGTCCATATATATGGTGTAGCCAAACAGGTTCAAGGTAAGGGCCAAGAGGGTAAAGTTTGTAAGCTGCTAAATTTAATTTATAGACTTAAGCAGGCTCTTTGTTCTTGGAACATAAGATTTGATCATATGATCAAGACTTATGGGTTCGAATAAAAC
>CAMOHE010041288.1:0-12978 GCA_946598075.1 Artocarpus hirsutus | reverse complement strand
ACAAACCAAAATCACCCACGTGGGCAGTCATGCCTTGATCAAGAAGAACGTTGCTTGGCTTTAGGTCACAATGTATTATTGGCAGTCCATTGCAGTTATGCAGATAATCCAATGCTGATGCCACATCAATGACTATATTCAGCCGTTGGGTCAAAGATAAACATTTCCTTTGGTTTTCCTCCATTCTTGGAGATGAATGCAACCAATCTTCCAAACTTCCATTTGTCATCAATTCATAGACGAGGGCTTTAAAATCATTACCTTGAAAGTCAACACTTGAGCAAACAGTAATGATTTTCAATAGATTTCGGTGTCTAATATTCTTTAGAGTTTCACATTCAGCCAAAAAGCTCTTGGAAGCTCCTCTTCTCTCAAGGTTGAAGACCTTAACTGCTATAGGTAGTTGATACAGTTCAAGAATCCCTTTATACACTGAGCTGAAGCCACCAACACCAATCAGGTTTTCTTGACAAAACCCGTTAGTTGCTTTCAGAAGGTCCCCATAAGAAATATTCAGGAATGGAACATCCCTCCACATAGATTCCAAAGATTGTTGTTTTTTTTTCTTCCTAAAGCAGCGAATGATAAAAAAAAATGAAATCAAGCATACTCCAAGAAGCGTACAAACAATGGAGATTGTTAGCTTTCTGGTGAGGGACAAGTTTTGCTTCTTTGGAGATTTCTTAGAGCACAATGGTAAGTGTAATTCAGCCATACCCCCACAGAGCTTATTATTACCAACAAGGGAAATATTTGCACTAGCATTGCTGAAAACACCTGCACTTGGTACTTCACCTTCAAGATCATTGAAAGAAAGATTTAACTTTGACAAAAAGACAAATTTGCCAAAGTCTTTTGGGATAGGTCCAGAAAAGTTATTGTGTGAAAGATCCAACTCTTCGATTCCTTTTAAGGAATTCAACGATTCAATAGTTCCTTCAAACATATTGTGATCCAGAGAAAGCCATCTTAAGCTTGTACACTCACCAAGGTTATTGGGAATATTACTGGTTAGTTCGTTGTGAGAAACTCTTAACTCAACAATATTTTTCAGGTTACCTACTTTAGAAGGTAAAGACCCAGTAAGACGATTCCCAGAGAATAGTAAAGACAATGATAAAGAGGACAACCCAATTACTCCTGGAGGAATGGTGCCATTCAAGAAATTATCATGAAGGTGTAATAATTGCAAGTTTTTGCATTTTTCAAGACTTGAAGGAATCTTTCCATATAGGTTGTTCTCTCCTAACTGAAGCTGGTTCAATAACGTGAGATTTTCAAAGGAGGAAGGGATTTCTCCAGATAACTCATTACTATCCAAAATTAATTCTCCCAAGTTACGAAGTTTACCCATAGTTGTAGGAATGGTCCCAGTAAGTCGATTGTAACTTAAACCTAATGCTATTAGGTTTGGAAGATTTCCAATACTAAGTGGAATGTTTCCTGAAAGTTGATTATATGCAAGGAACATAACTTTAAGTTGACTTGAAAGATTTCCTATAGAATTGGGCAATTTCCCACCTAAGTTAGTTTCCATAATCTGAAGTATTTGCAGATTGCTACAATTAGTGAAAGAGGGGAAGAAGTCCATGTCATTTTCTTTGCCATACCCAAGATTAGAATCGCCTATAAGTACTTTCTCAAGTTTTTTTAAGTTTCCAAAAATATCAGGAATCCGTCCAAAGAAGTTATTTTTGTTGATTTCAAAGCTAACAAGGTTTGAAGCATTTGAAAAAGAAACTGGAATGGTTCCGCTCAGTTGGTTTTCCCATACAAGGAATGACTCGATATTTGGCAGGGTAAGGCCAATGTTATGAGGAAAGCTACCTTGAAGTTGATTCCCACAAGCATAAAAAGTAGTAAGACGTGAAAGGTTATAGATAGATTGAGGGATTCTACCTGACAGAAAATTCAGACAAAGACCAAGACCAATTAAGCTCTTCAATTGGCCAATTGATGCTGGAATTTCTCCCTCCAACTTGTTTGCATCAAGAGCAAGAATTAGAAGGGATGAGACATTCCCTAGCTGAGGTGGAATACTTCCCTGCAATCTGTTTTCATAGAGAAATAGTCTCTCTAACTTTGGCAGAAAGCCTATCTCGAAAGGAATGTTGCCATTGAATTTGTTGTATCTCAAATCAAGGATTCTCAACTTAGAGCAGTTTGATAAACTAGTTGGTATTAGTCCTCCCAAAGAGTTGTTTGCCAAAAACAGCCCTTGCAGCCTAAACAAGCGACCGATCTCCTTTGGTAGCTCTCCATGAAAACTATTGTTTGAGAGATCAACTATTCGGATGAAACTGAGGTTCCCAACTGAGGGAGACACGGAACCTTTCAAACTCAAGGACCTTAAATTCAAGCGGGTGACTCTTTGGTGCCTGTGACCACAAGAGACACCATCCCACAGACAAAAATGGAGAGTCTCATTCCATGAGCTTGTGACCCTAAGAGGATCCTCAGTAATTTGAGCCTTGATGGCAAGCAACGTAAGCCTGTCAGTGTCATTTCCACGAACAGTAGAGGCAGTGGCACTCCCAACAATCATGATACCCAAAGTGATGAGGATCTTAACGCAAAAGATCAGAAAAGGAAGGAAAGCGGATGATTTGAATATTGCCCTCATTTTGATGACAGGTTTCTAGCAGTCTACAGAGAGCTTTTGAATATAACAAAAGCAATATGATTTGTGAATTAAATGAACCAATTTGATGGCCGACTATAAGCAAGTCTTCCCTCATAAGTCTTCCCAAATTAGTAGAAGTGGGGCTTTTTCAACATTGACTGAAATAATACTAGAGGTACCGTAGTTCAACCAGTATAGTTTTCCTCACGTTAAACAAGAACCACAACTGGAAAGTTGGACAATGATGTGAACGTTATCCGGACAGAAAGTCGTCATTTCATTAAATATATGACAAAGCTAGTCTTATGAGTTCTATGAAACTTGGTTACATCCTATAATTCTACGCTCCTCCTAAATGTCTTTGGACAAAATCTTATTCTCCTACACTATATTTCAATTTCGACTTGGAACTAAATTCAATATATAGGTTAATATATTAAATAAATATGAATTAAAAGGCTATCAAATAAGGTTATCTAATTAAAAATGATTAATATAAATTTTAGGCTTTTAATACATCATTAAGTATGGGCCTTCTATATGTTAAGACCAAGAATATAATTACTAATTTTATGATGGGCTAAATTGATAATTAAACATAATTGTCAGGGTTTAGCAATTATATAAAGAGGTTGTGATCTTTAAGTCAGTATGTACGTTATTTTTCTGTTCCTTTTCTACAGAGAAATTATAGAGCATTTTGTTAAAGAGGATTTACGTACCAGACTTAGAAGATCCTCAACTAAAAGACTCAAAAATCATATTCAATCAATGGATTCATATTAGCTTCTGCATCTTATTAATATTCTTGATGATTTGACATGATGATCTTGAGTGATGATAGTTTTTATCACAATTTTGTTTCTAACCAGTGGTATTAGAGCCTCTTCATGTTAAATCATTGAGAATCACTAATTTTTTTAGACGTGATTCTCATTAAAAAAAAATTTTCAAATTTAACAATATAAAATTTCTTTAAAATTGTTAAATTTAAGAATAATTTTTGGCAGAATTTTATTTTATGGAACATATACATTCGGTTGAATTTGGCTTATGTAGACACACATATACGCTTGCAAAAGGAAAACTCTCTCACACTAAATGCTTTATACGACACGATTGCCGAAAAGAATACAATAATCATGTTCTGAAGCTTTCATTCGTAAAGCAACTTTTTGTTGGGTTACAAAGAATGCAACTTTTTTTTGGGTTACAATTATATATATATATTCAAGATTAAACCTTTTGATATATATACGACACGATTGCCGAAAAGAATACATTAATCATGTTCTGAAGCTTTCATTCGTAAAGCAACTTTATATATATATATATATATATATTCAAGATTAAACTTTTTTTTTTAGAATCAGTGGGCACTTTTATTTCGGTTGTGATTCAATTGTTTTGTATATGCAAAAGTTGTAAATATATGAAGCAAATAAAAAAACTAATGGGCGCCTCTGTTAAAGCTGGCAGGCGGCATCCTTACCGCTACCGGCGCAGCACTCTAAGCGTGGCCGTCAGGCCGCACCGGATAGACCGAGGCCGCGGCGGAGCAGTGAGAGCGGCAACCAACAGCCGCTGTGCAAGGAAGAAAAAAACAAAAGGGGGTTATTTTGCCGACGGTAGGACCTGCCATCGCCGATGTTGGCTACTTTTGGCGCCGACCGTAGGACAACCGTTGCCGTCTGGCCGCAGCACAGGGGCGGCGGCCATCAGGCCTCCTAATTTTTTTCCCTAGGGTCGAAAGACCCCTAGGGTTACTTTTGGGGAGGGTCTGGGCCGAAGCCCAGACCCCTTTAGGCTTCTTTACAATGGGCCCAGCTGGGCCCGTGACAGGTTATGATTCAGGGGTTAAACTCCTGGGTTACCAGATGAATAAAAAAAAAACATGAGAAAAGCATACACAGGCCCAGTTGGGCCCATGAATGGACAATCACTAGGGGTTCAACCTTTGGGTGACCCGAAATTAAAAAAAAAAAGGAGAATGTCATGGGCCTAGGCCTATGACACAAAGGTGAAAATAAAAGGGGGCTCGATTAGGATCTGAGTTAGGTCCTCCCGACCCAATCAAAGTTGACTTTGACCAGGTTGACTTTGATCAAATTTTTATTTATTTATTTTAATTTTGGTCATTTTTTGTGTAATTTTAAATTTAAATATTGGTATTTTATATATATTTTGAGATGAATTAATTGAAGCAATATATTACCAAAGTGGCATCTCTTGTGAAAATTAATTTGTTTTAAAATATAAACGGTTACGTTCATGCAACTTATATGAATATTGACCGGCCCAAAGGAAGGCAATATTAGACAGAATTGCATGTACATTTGTGGTGATAAACACATGATGATTATTCGGTTTTGCATGTGAATAATAAATCGGCCCAAATGAAGATTTATTGTTTGACATGTTCTCATTGTCAGTATTTGATTACTACACCAAGATATCACTTACAATTTAATATTTCTATCCAAAGACTAAATATTAATGAAGTGCTCGATATCATGAGGTGGGGTTACCATTATTTGGATTTATTATTGTTATTATGGATTTTTATGTGAGTTTGTTTTGGATTTGTTTGTTTTGTTCTTTGTTTCAGCTACTAGTTCTGCCTCTAATAATACTGCCAACATCAATTCAATTTCTATGCTGAATGGTAGCAACTTCAAATCATGGCAAGAGAACCTTCTAATAGTTCTCAGAGTCATGGATCTCAACCTTACGTTAAGGGTTCCTACTCCTACACCTCTTACAGATTAGAGTTCTTCTGATGAAAGAGGGACATGGAAAGGTGGGAGAAGTCAAATCGCATGTGTATGATGATCATGAAGAATGCCATTCCAGAAGCATTCAGGGGCACTATATCGGAAACGATAAAGACAGCCAAAGAGTTCCTTGAGAACATTGAGAAAAGATTTGCCAAAAATGAAAAGGCTGAAACTAGTACACTTTTGGCAAGTCTCATCTCAATGAGATACAGAGGTAAGGGGAACATTAGGGAGTACATCATGGAGATGTCTCATCTTGCTTCAAAATTGAGAGCACTTAAGCTTGACCTTTCTGAGGACTTGTTAGTGCATTTGGTTCTTATATCTCTTCCTGTACAATACAGTTAGTTTAAGGCGAGCTATAACTGCCAAAAAGAGACTTGGTCTCTTAATGAGCTCATCTCACATTGTGTGCAACAAGAGGAAAGGTTGAAGTAAGAAAAGACAGAGAGTGCTCACTTGGCTAGTACTTCCAAGGACAAAGGAAAGAAAAGAAAGAAGGATAAGGAAGCTGCAGTTACGGCACCACAAAAGAAACAACAAAAGAGATCGGTTGATCTGGAAGGCACGGGTTGTTTCTTCTATGGAGCTGTAAGACATAAAAAGAAGCATTGCACCAATTATCACGCTTAAAGTGCCAGAAAAGGTATGCTTCTTAATTTGGTTTGTTCTGAGGTTAATTTAACTTCAGTACCTGAACATATTTGGTGGATGGATTCTGGTGCAACCACTCACATTAGTGTGTCTATGCAGGGATGCCTGAGATGCTGAAAGCCAAATGATGGTGAAAGATACATCTAGTGGGCGATGGCAAAAAGGTTGAAGTAGAAGCAATAGGAAAATTTAGATTATTGTTAAAGACTGGATTTTATTTGGATCTTGATGAAACATTTATTGTACCGTCTTTTAGATGAAATTTGATTTCTATTTCTGCTTTGGACAAATCCTGTTATTCTTGTTCATTTAGAAGTGGAAATTTTAGTTTCTTTCATAATTCAAAATTAGTTGATTCCAGTACTTTATCAGGTTACGATAATTTTTATTTACTTGATACAATTGCTTTATTTAATGAATCCCTACAATTAAGTACATGGGGTATAAAGAGAAAATTAACCAATGAGAATTAAGCTGCATTATGGCATAAGAGATTGGGTCATATCTCCAGAAGGAGAATAGAGAGACTTGTGTCAGACGAAATTCTTGACCCCTTAGACTTTATAGATTTTGATATTTGTGTAAACTATATTAAGGGGAAACAAAACAATAAAAGGAGATTTGAAGCCAGCAGGACTTTGGACGTCTTAGAATTTATACATACAGATATTTGTGGGCCATTTCCTACGGCTTCTTGGAATGATCAACAATATTTTATAACATTTATAGATGATTTTTCTAGATATGGCTATATATATCTCATTCATGAAAAGTCACAATTGCTAGATGTGTTTCAAAATTATAAGGCTAAAGTTGGAAACCAACTCAGCAAAAGGATTAAAAGCATTAAATCTGAGCGTGGTGGTGAATACTATGGTAGATATGATGGTTCAGGTGAACAACGTCTAGGACCGTTTGCTAAGTTTCTAGAGAAAAGCGGTATCGTCCCACAGTACACTATGCCGGGTTCGCTCGCTATGAATGGTGTTGCTGAAAGACGAAATAGGATGCTTAAGGACATGGTGAGGAGTATGATTTCTCATTCTATCTTACCAGAATCACTCTGGGGAGAAGCGCTTAAGACTACAACATATATCTTTAACAGGGTTCCAACTAAGGCAACTACCAAAACCACTTACGAACTTTGGACGGGCAATAAGCCTAGTCTAAAGCATATGTATGTTTGGGGATGTCCAGTTGAGGCAAGGCCTTATAGGTCTAATAAAAATAAACTAGACTCAAGGACGGTAAGTTGTTATTTTATTGGATACTCGAAAAGTTTTAAGGGGTACAAGTTTTATGATCCCACGACTAAGTTGATTTTTGAGACGGGAAATGCCCGGTTCTTTGAGGATATTGAGTTTGCCGGGGGAGATATGGTTAAGGACTTTGTCTTTGAAGAGGAATATGTTGATATTCTCACAGCTGTTATTGACATTGATGAGGTTCCTATTCCTGACATTGTTCAAGAAGCAGATCCAAATCAAGACAATGTCGAAAAACCTCCTATTTCAAAAATTATTCCAGAAGAACAAACTCAACCACCTTTAGAATCTATGCCATTAAGGAGATCCACTAGAGAAAGGAGAAGTGCGGTGCCAGATGATTACATTGTATTTCTCCAAGAACATGAATATGACATTGGTGTGGTGGAAGATGATCCAATCAACTTCGTCAAGCCATGGAAAGTTCTAGATCTTAAGAGTGGATCGATGTCATGAATGAAGAGATAAAGTCTATGAAAGACAATGACGTTTGGGATCTTGTCCCATTGCTTGAAGGTGCGAAACCCATTGGTTGCAAATGGATATTTAAGACCAAGATGGTTTCGAAAGGCAGTGTGGAGAGATATAAGGCTCGTCTTGTCGCTAAAGGCTTTACACAGAAAGAAGGCATCGACTCTAAAGAGACTTTCTCTCCAGTTTCTTCGAAAGACTCTTTCAGGATTATAATGGCATTAGTGGCACGTTTTGATCTTGAGCTCCATTAGATGATGTTAAGACCGCATTTCTCAATGGTGACATTGATGAAACAATCTATATGGTATAATCGAAAAACTTTGTGTTGGGAGATACAACGAAGATGGTTTGCAAATAAAAGAAATCCATCTATGGGCTTAAGCAAGCTTCTCGTCAGTGGTATTACAAATTTCATCAGGTTATCATTTCGTTTGGTTTTGAGATGAATTTGGTTGATGATTGCATATACCACAAGTTCAGTGGGAGTAAGTATATTTTCTTGGTTTTATATGTCAATGACATTTTGCTTGCCAGCTACGATATAGGATTATCGCATGAAACCAAGAGATTTCTATCAAAGAAATTTGAGATAAAGGATCTTAGTGACGTCTCTTTTGTGTTGGGTATATAGATAAACTGGGATCGCTCTCGGGGTATTCTAGGATTATCACAAAAGGGCTATATCGAAAAGGTTCTCAAAAGATATGGCATGCAGGATTGTAAACCAGGTGATACCCCTGTGGCTAAAGGAGACAAGTTTAATCTCAATCAGTGCCCTAAGAATAATTTTCAGGTTGAGGAAATGCAAAAGATTCCTCATGCGTCAGCAGTAGGGAGTCTGATATATGCTTAGGTTTGTACGCATCTGGATATTGCGTACGTTACAGGGATGTTGGGCAGGTACTTAAGCAATCCTAGAAAAGATTATTGGGTAGCAGCCTGGTTTGGTGGTAATGCCCCAAAAATGTATGTTTCTTCTTAAACGGCGGACGTTTGTAGTATAAAAAGGTTGTTGTATCCATAGAGAGATGAAAATTTGTACCTCGGCAAATTGTTAAAAATAAACGGTCAAAAATGCGAGCGATTTTTCGAAGCAAAGTTTAAAAGAAATAAATATTTTTGTGATTTTTTTTAATTCAAAATTTAAAGCATAAAATTAAAACGATGAAGCTTTGAGAATCTCTTGTATGTTTTGCAACTGATATGAAATTTTAACTCTAATTAATAATTATCTAAAGTATTTGATTTATTATATCTTCTCTCATTAATTGCAAGCATTTTTTACTAATTATATAGGTTAACCGAGAGCGACAATATAGCAAGCCATAATGCAGTAAGAGTTTTCCTATAAAGACTAGCAAAATAATCATCTCTCACTAATGATTTGGTGCACTAATTATGAAAATTATAACCGCTGTCACTCAATTATAATTAACATAATTTTAAGATAGAAAAGATAATAACAAATCAAAATTAATATATTTCTATAGAATAAATTATTGCATTAATTTCGGCAACAATTCGTCTTATGAAATATCTAGAATCGACAATATAACAAGTCATCCTGCAGTAAAGGACATTTCATAAAATTAAGCATTATTTCATTATTATTAATATTAATTATACAACACAATTAAATTACATAAAGAAAGTATAACTGAATTTATGTAAAAATTGGTAGCATAACAACACTAACAACAATTATTAAAAACATAAAGATATAATTTATTCCACAAAAATATAAGCATTACAAAGCAGATGTAGAGTTAAAATCAATACCAGAGTACTATGCATACAAGATTATCTCTCTGCCTCACTAGACTCTCTACACTAATTTAGGCATTATTTTATTATATATATTATTATTATTATTTTAATAATAGAAAAGAAAGAAACAGCTCGAAGGCCATTGAAGGGATGCTTAAAGTTGGGAGAATGGAAGGCTATTTATAGCCTTAAAAATTTACTGTGTTTATTTTTTTATTATTACTTTTATTATATTTTATTGGTTAATAATCGGATCACGTTTTCTCCTTTTTTTCCACGCTGAGATTGTAGGTGAATTTTAGTTTATAATCTGCTGTGACGACGCGGCTAGAGGCATGGATACAGCTGCATCTCTTCCGTCGATTTTTCAATCCAACGGACCAAAATGAGGAAGAAAATGGGCCTAGGTGGGGTCACGTGGCCCACAAATAATGACCGTGAGATCAGTCCAAGTCATCAATCTAACGGTTGGAAGGATGGTTGCACGTGGAAACGACCGCACGAAATCCAACACGCTCGAGATTCCCTCTGACGCGCGTGAGTCTTGTCTGGGTGTGTGATGCACGTGCCAATCGAAATTCGCCACGTGGAGAGCACGATGAGACTCGGCTGATGCAATACACATGGACGGCTGAGATTGATTGGGCTTTTAAATCTGACGGCTCTCGTTACGCCATGTGTCCTATTGAATTCAAATTTGAATTTTTGTTTGTTTCTTTATGCATTTAATGTCTGATTTTGCCTCTTTTTGTACCGTTTTGCTCCTTTTTCTTCTAGATTTCAAATCTAAAAATCACAAACACACTAAAATTAATTATTTTACAAACATAATATTTACAAAAATATTAAAAATATTAATTTTACATTAAAACACATAAAATTAATTAAAAATAGATAAAAACTTCTAAAATTAACAAACCTTAACGGATATGCTATTTAAGACTCGATATTATTTTTAGAAAGTACTAGAAACATATTAAAACATATTTAAAGACTCAAAACTTAGTTACAAGTATTTTAATACTTAAAATAAATCACAAAACATTATTTTTACTGTTTTCATTATTTACAAACAAGACATATATTTAATACACCGGAACGACTTTAAAAATTACCAAAATAACATTAAACATAAAAACATACTAAAAATACATTTTTAAACACATTTACATACTAAGACATAAAAATACCTATTAATATAAAATGCTATTAATTAGAGGATTTAATGAGAAATAAAAGCATAAATAAATGAATTAAGCTTTATAAAATATATACTTTTACAGTCTCATCACAACCAAACGAGTCTTGAGGTATTTACAGAGACCAAAGGGCTACAGGCTCACGTATCGGAGGTCGGAACAGCTTGAGATTATTGGGTATACTGACTCCGATTATGCTGGATGCTAAGATAGTATGAAATCTACGTCGGGCTATGTCTACCTTCTGGCTACAGGTGCTGTCTCTTGGAAGAGTGCTATATAATCTCTTATAGCATATTCTACCATGACGACAGAGTTCATAGCATGTTATGAGGTGTCCAATCATAGAATATGGCTGCAAAATTTTGTCACGGGACTACGCATAGTGGACAGTATTCAAAGACCACTCAAGTTATTTTGTGACAATAAGTCAGTAGTTTTATATTCTAACAACAACAGGAGCTCGACGAAGTCAAAGTATATACAGATCAAGTTCCTGGTTGTGAAAGAAAGAGTTCAGAGTGGACAGCTGTCTATAGAGTACATCGGTACAAACTCCATGATTGCAGATCTGCTTACTAAGGGATTGCCACCCAAAATGTTTCATGAGCACACTGTTCGTATGGGTGTCATATCATTTCAGGATATTCGGTTTTAGTAGGAGTTTGTAATTTTAAATGCTCTTATGTTATAGACATTTTCAGTTATTTCAGTTTATGGATATTTTAAGGTTATTTTCTCAGAAATAAAGTTTTCAGTTTATTCACACTCTGATTTTGGTATAGTTTGATCTCACTAAGGTTTTCAAGTGGACCAGTTGGAAATAGGCATGTTATGATCACATTGTATGAAATTTGCATGCTACACATCCATGCTTGATCTTGTCGTTAGTTGTATTGATATATGTGTGTCACAACCTGCCTTTTCGGGTCATGATAAAACCTTTTTTTTACTTACATATACGAGAAAATTTAAGAAATTTTAATTTTTTTTTCATACAGACATTAATACCTTTGGAAAACATAAATATATACATATATTTATTTAACCCACTTGTTCATACAATACTAGTATTCGCAGCTTGAAAACACATATATATGTACTTGTACTTACATAACACCATTTTTATACAATACCATTTTTTAAATTTTGCATTTCAAAATAACATAAAATATGTTACAGCGGAAACATACAGCGACGGATTTCATACCCAATCTGCACACCAGTCATCCCTCCGCCAACTCAATAATAGAATTATTCTGACCTTCTCGTTAGAGTACCTATGTCGTGAAATTCTTAATGAGCTTACACCCAGTAAGTCCCATATAACCCACATGCACATTCAATAAAATGCATGATCCAATTATGCTTTCTTATAAACCTTCCTTATCATTTTCATTTCTTATCTTTAACTAGGGCCCGAGTGTTCATACTATTGCGCACTTAGGTCTACGTAACACCATGACCATACTATATCCTTAAACTCCTATTGAGTTAGGAGTCGGTACGACATTCTTCTTAATTTCTGGTGACATATTTACCAGTCCATTTATTATGGTTAGCATACCATGCATGTAATACCCCAAAGTTAATTAAATGGTATTAGAATGTTAAATGGTGAATTAGTGTGCCATGATAAGTGTTTTAAACTTAATCTGATTATTTTGTGAAAACCTTGTGTCAATTTACTCTTATAGTGATTTAAATTATTCTAAATTGTTTTTGATTATTAATTTAAGTTTTAATAAAACAATTTGATTTGAAAACAGAGTGTGGTTGCACACAGTTTTATGCAACTACTTTTCTCTCTCTTCTTCTATTTATTTCACTTTTTCCTTTCTCTCTCTTCATTTCTCACGCTCACCTCTCTCTCTTCTCTTTCTCTCATCTCTCTCGGGTTCTCTCGTTCTCTCTCTCAATCTCTCAAAAATTTTTGAAACAAATTTCGTTTTCAAGCTTCGGGCTAGAAGATCGAAGGCTCGGGAACAAGATTCAATGACAAAAACAACATTTTCAAGCTTTGATTCGAGGTTAGATTTTAAAAACTCAAAGTTTTTCTATTTTTCAAGATTTTCTTGCATTTTGAAATTTTAGAGTTTCTAAGCCTAGAAAAGCTTCAATCTAAGTTAGATGGACTTAGATTAGCTAGAATGTGAACTTCATTTCATCAAAAACGGATTAGAATCAAGATTTTTCATTTTTCCTCTATTTTCTCTATT
>CAMOHE010041286.1:0-50006 GCA_946598075.1 Artocarpus hirsutus | reverse complement strand
CATGTTTTGATGATAACATTTTTTTTTAAAGCATGAAAGTATAAGTATGTATATGTATCACCTAAATAAGTGTTATACACCCAATGTTATGATATTTTTTGATAAGTTATGATGTCATGATTGGTTTGGGATTAGCTACCCCGCTCCTCTCATGGCGGCGCGCCGATAATGATGTTATGGTGCAACACTTGGGCCCTTAAGATAAAACGAATAAGTTTTAATATGGTTGATATAATGCAAGATATGTTCCTTATGAAACTGTGCCTAGTGTACTATTATGATGATGATGATGATGTTGATGATGTTCAAAAAATGTTTTAAGTTGTGAGATTTACAAATGTACTTACTAAGCGTTTGCTTATTTAAGTTTACATCATGATGCAGATAAGGATAAGGGAACCATGGATTAGGAGGAGGACCAAGACGAGCGTGTGAGTTAAGCAAGATAAATTGCAAACGGAAGACACCAAGAAAGAAAGAGATTTTTATGAAATAAACTATGATTTATAATTTTGAATATGTTTATTAATTTTGAATTTTAAGGATTTAAATTATGTTTTACAATTTTGAGAATGTTTATTTGATGGACTTTTATTATTTTATAAATTTTCTTCCACATTAAAACTGTATTTAAACAAATTTTATTTTAATCGTTCGGACTGCCGATCGAGTCCGACCTACCGAAGTATGTATGCAAATTTTATTCATGTTTAAAGGATGTTTATAATCAAGTAATTTATTATTATAAAAAAATGGATTAAGTTATTATATAATGATTAAGTTATTTAAAATAATAATAATAATAATAATATAATAGAGTACATGGATCCTGGGTTATGTTCTCAATTTATCTTTTTAATTAAATAGTTTATCTTATAAATAAAAAACATTACAAAACGAAAGTAACGACATCTGTGACGTCCATAAAAGGGGGCGTTACAGCTAGTATTCATGTTTGTGAGCTAGTTTTGCACCTTTAAAGGCACTTGGGTGCATCTGGACTGTGAACTAGAGGATGTGGAACTAGACCCTGGCTCTCTTTGACTCAGTTGAGGTCCCACCCCAGTTTATCCTATGCATCCCAGCACATTTGCAAGTATGAGAATCTCGTTAATGGTAGGGGCTGTAGAGGCAGATGCGGCCTATATCACGTGCATTTGTCTGTTCTGAACCAGTTAGCCTTATAATTAAAAGTGAGGAAAAATTTATTAATGAACAAATAAAATAGTTATATAATGAGATTGTATTTAAATGGACGACTACAATTTATTTACATATGCCTGTTGGGTTTTGTTGGATTTTATGATTTAAATACGCAACGGAAAATTAAAAATTAATTCCCACAAAACCCTCGCATGACCCATATAATTCGATTAGATTGATTAGAAAGTCATAGAATCTTACCAGGATGACAAAAAGGCAAGATTCTTGAAGGGAGAGAGCGGGTTCACTCCGATGACACCCTAACTCGAGCTTTTAGTATTTGGGATCCGATTCAGACGTTGTTACTTAGAGCAACGCCCTCTGCAGGTATCCACACGAATTGGTGTGTTAGCACTCTCTCTTTTGCGTTAAAAGACTCTCTCTAATTTTTAGGGTTTTAATGTCATTGCCCTTTTGAATGAGAGAACACCTTTTCTCTTCTTAATACGACTAGACACCCTAAAACAGATATATATATATATATTGACTTCGAAATAGAATCAGATTTTAACTATGATAAAATCTCAATTACCCAAACCCAAATAATGGGTCAGGTACTGTACATACAGGTTACCTTATCTAACTCTTTACCTAAATCCAATTACCCAAACCCCATGATCTATTATTTGACCCAACATTTAAAACCCAACCTAAAAATTTGACCCAAACCCAATTCCTTCTTAAAATAGCTGATGGGCTTGACAAACTTTAGACCCAACTGAAATAAACTTGAATCGGTAACTCAATGTAATCCAAAAGTTTTTCCGAAACAGTTGCACCCTTATCAGACTCAACCAACTTTGCTCTTCTCGGCAAATGTGCCATACAATAATCAAAAGGTTTTTTTTTTTTTTTAATTGGCAGCCATTAATGGTCGCCTGACAAAACGTATTGTCAAACTCATCATAAACGAACCGAAACTTTAACATATACATATATATATATATATATGCATATAAACCTTTTTTTATTTCTTTAATTCTCCTTCGGAAGACGTGCCATATGATATTAAAGAAACAAAAGTTCTTAAACAGAAACGAATTCTGAATATATATATGCGACGAACCGGATGTTGGGTAAAACGGTAGAAATTGTGCTTTTTATCATAAATTTAGTTAAAAATAGTATAAAATTTATATATATATTATAATAACAATAAAAAAAATTACTACAATATAAAATTTTTATATATTACAATAAAAATAATTTTAACTATTAATTCTCATCACCTTTCAAACACCCCTAAAATCGTTATCAACTGAAGCCAGGCCACCGCTTGGTGCCTTTCTTTTTTGTTTTTTTTTGTTTCTTTTCGGCATATGTTAAGTAAAAGAAATTCTTCTTCGAATAAATCATATACATATAAACGAACATAAAAGAGCCGAATGCATATATATAACCAGATTCAACAGAAGATTTTTTCAAAAAATTCAACCAAAAGTTTCAGAAAATATTTAACTTAAGCAGGCTTTAATGTCACTTGTAGGAACAAAATTTACTGATAAAAACTATCATCAAATCTCAAGACTCATGTTAATTTATCAAGAATTACAACGGAAGTGTACCTGAATCCATTAGAACGGTTGAATCTTCGGTTCTTGATCTTCTGAATAAAAAATGTATGATTTCTTTAAGATGAAGTTTTTCTATCTTCTTTTACGTGATGAGATGCGTGAAAAGTATCGTTACATTCTGATTCCGTGACTACAACTATTTATAAAAATTTTAACTTTTTCTTATTTCTATTTTGGCCCATCATAAAAATAGAAATTATATTTAAATCTCTACACATAATTTTGTATCCACACTTTATGAGATGCTTTAAAACTCAAAACTTTATACTTTATTAGATCATTTTAATTAGGTTAATCTTATTTGATAGCATTAATATACATTTATTTAATATATTAGCCCACATATTATTAGAATTTATTCCAACACCCCAACCTTCGAAGAAAGAGGTCAATGTTCCACCCTCTCCACCATCTCCAACTGCTGCACAACTGGACTCTGCAGGCTCATAACCGTTGGTGCAAAAAAACTCTGCCAGAAGTGGTAGCCAAACTCGTCTCATAGAAAGCCCTCTTCTCAAGTCTCGCGGCTCCCTCCCCAAGTCAAGAGCACATGGATTGATCCCCAGGGCAACTTCCATTGTATCTCTTGGGTACCCTCACAGGAGTCGAAAGTTTGGAGGTCAGCCTTGAGGAAGCGCCGGAGTCCGGTGCTTCTCGTCTACCAATAAAGGCAGTGCAGCAAAACCCAAAAGGAAAGGGTGAAACCCTAGCAATGTACCACTTTAATATATTTTATATTGTTACTTTTACTAGTAGATTAAATTTATTTGAATTAAACATCAAATTAAGAAATGTATTAATTTAATAGTCTTGGGTAACTTATTAATTGTAATATAGATTTATATGGAACTCATTTCCAAGTTAGATCCTTTCGTGTTCTTCTCTTTTCATTTTCTTTTTAATTTTTAATATATGTTCCCTTGTACGTCCTGGAAAAAATATTTATATCAACTCTTTTTAAAAGGAAACAAACAAACGACATGTTGTTAGCCTACTTTCACTGTAACTTGTTCTATTATTGTCGTCCTTCTACAACAGTTTTTTTTTTTCTTTTCAAAAAAATATTTTCTACGATAGCTGTGATGCTTTATTTTCTACAATATGTTTACTATTTTTTGTTCATTTGTTGGTGTCAGATGTCTATTGGGCCCTTTTACTTTCTTTTTTCTTTTTTTTAACCATGTATTTGTTGACCCATTTTTTTACCTTGTATTATAGGATTTTTAAGAAAGTGTATTTTTCGTTGTTTCGATTGTTGCATATGTGCACTATCAAACTATAAAATTGTATTTAATCTTCAAATCTATAACTAAAAATTTTATTTAAGCACAAATTGTACTCGTGGTCGCCACAAGCAATTTTACTGAAAAAAATAGATAAATAAATAAAATATACCCTTAAAAAGAAAAATAAACAAAAAAAATACATAATTAGAAAAATAAAAACTAAAAACTTGTCTGCTTTTTTTGACTTTTAGAATTTTTTATTTTTTATTTTTCTTTTTCATTTTAGGGTATTGTGGTCCTTTTTCTTTCATATCGAAGAAAGTAACTTCCAGGAAGCTATACCAATCATGCCATGTACCTGTTCTTTGAATCTTTTTTTTCTCGACAAAAACATAAGAACTTTTGTTTAATATGGTCATTTTATTTTCATGGTCTTTCCATTGAACACGAATATACAAAAACAATTGTACTTTTAATAGGAACAACTGAGCTCAAGTTAGTAACGTTCTAAAATGGCCTCCTACTGTAGACATCGGTGCTTTTGGGCCAATTTTTCTAACTACCCTGACCATGAATCCAATTATAATAGTCAGACCAAATTGTTGTCATAAAATTGAAATTTAGAACAATGTTTATAATATCTTAAAAATTTTCTTAAAGCTAATATTATTTTAATGATATCATTTTAAGAGGAATGTAGAATATTTACAAACTCAAGTCATATTTTAATTTAATAAACATAATTAGTCATTTGTCTCATTAATCCTATATACAATACCATCCACCCAACAGAAAATATCTAAAATATGGCAAGACGGAGCAGGGTGGGATTTCCCTAATAGGTTATATTCTCACTGTTTTAGGTTATGTTCTGATGTTTCTGAAGGAGTGGTGAAGCTTTTTTTCTTTTCTTTTTTCTTTTTTCCTGTTTGGAGGTTACTTTGATAAATTAGTCCAACATTGGTGCTCATGTGAGACATACTTTCCTTTCTAAATTTTTAATGGTTGTTATTGGTTATTATCAAAATATTAAATTTAGAGACCAAATTGTCACCAACTAAATAGACTATTTGTGTTAAAACCCTATTATAATAATATTGTGGTCGCTTTTTTAAATATGGTTGGTTATTTTGTGCTTATATATATATATATATAAGTCTGCGTTGCTCCACGGCTATGAACTGCTTATATACTTGGATTATGCTACCCTTAGTTTAAATAAGAAAAGAAAAGGAAAATTTTACCAAAAATGTAAATAATAAATGCTAGTTGGCTAATTTGCTTGGAGCAATCCTAGTTGACATTACGAATTATAACTCCGCTACTAATAAAATGAGACCCACCACATATTAAACCGGGGCTTATAATTTTGTAAATAGTAGGATTTTGATCCCACGGGAATAAAAATGATTTTTCATTTGCTTATAGTGTGAGAACTGTGATTGTGTGGCAGAGATAGCTGATGTCCTTGCAATCTAGATTTAGTTGTCCCCAATATAATATAATCTAAATTTAAGGATTTGGCATATAATAAATACTAAAATGCTTAAAATACTAAAGCAATTAAACGAATTGCTAAAATAACATTGATGGACAACTAATATGACAAGAAAATACAATAACATATCTCAACACAAGTTCCTATATTGACGGTCTATTTTCCCATCTTTTGTTGCGAACACATGTACAAAGTAACTTTAATATTTTCTTTTTTTTGGAAATTGAGCTTTAATATTCTTTACTAACTAATTATACCATACAACTTAATTTGCTCTCTAAAAAATTATTTACTCAAGCAAAAGTAAAAAGAACCTTTTGTTTTAGCCTGGTTAACTAGAACCCAAGCCCCTCATAAAGGTAGCCCCATTGGATGGGACCGACATGGGGCACCTAATGTGGGGGCTACCTTTAATCACGTACACCGAACTGGGTAATGACATGGCAGATTAATTAAGTTAATTAAATCAAATTTTAATTAAAAATCACTAAATAAATATTTGAGTTATATTGAAATGCGATAATTTAAAACTTTTTAAACAATTTCTTCTAGATTAAAGCAAGTTAATAAAATAAAATAAAAAGACAAATAAATACAAATAAATACGAGTCGGGCCCTACCAGACCCACATTTATACACACACATAGTATTGATAATAACATATTATAACCATAGTCCAACATGAGAAATAAAATTTAAATATTACATGCCTTAAATTAATATAAGTAACTAACCTTAACTATAAATCCTATAATCCATGCTTCTGCTCGATGGAGTCCCAATCGATCCTAAGCTGGATAGCACCTAGGGGGAAAAGGTTTAAAACAATAAAAATTATGAGCGAAAGGTTTAGTAGGACTAAGCTTTGGAAAACATTTAATTTAGATATAAAAATTTGGCGTTAGCACATAGATTATTAAACACAGTAAATAAACAAAATTTATGAAATTCATTCTTACCATGTAGTTTATTGTTCATCCAAAATTAGTCTCGTTATCTAGTCTTAGGCAAAGCTATTGTAAACACTACTGTAGTGGCCCAGTTGGGTTTCAGGACTTACCTTCAAGGTCGCCCTCTACACGACCCGATCTCTAAGTATGGCCTCATGTTATTTTATATCATTTCAAATGGTGCTCATAACATGTCCAGTTCTATATCACTATTCAGGTATCATTTTATCGAGTATATGCATTTACGTTCATTATACCGTTCATTATGATTATTCATTATTCAACAGTTAATGAAAACAACTGATAAATTTTTCCTCAAATGCTTCTTTAAAACATCTTAAAAGAAATCACTTTATGGCCAAAATTCCTTTTTAAAACATGGCTACCGAGGAAAGAGGTTTGTAGTCTTACCTTGATATCCCGTACTAATGCTCAACACCATAGTCCCGAGCCGCTATACGTTAGTTCCACAGAATCAATAACAACCTTAAAGGTAAACTAAATTCATCAATATCTAACTTAGAATATTCTACAATACTATACTATCTCATGGTGCCTTAGTATGCCTCTAATGATCACAAAATCATATCATAAGGTCAAAGTCTTTATCTAGGTTTTAAACGACATAAACAGGTGAAAAACAACAAATTTCATAAAGCCCCGTTGGCCTGTCGAACTTCCTGGTCAAGCCTACCGAACTTCCTGGTCAAGCCTGTTAACCATTTAGGCTCAGCCTGCCAAACTCACTTGAATCCAAACTGCCGAAGATATGAATTCAGCCTGTTGAACTTATGAATCCGGCCTGACGAATTTTAAGTTCGGTCTGTCGATCTGTCGAAATTTAGAATTTTTTAGTTTTTGAGCCTCGACCAATCCAAGCTCAAAACCAATTTAAACCTGTTTTTCTCAGTTCCCAGAGCATAAATAAAGTTCAAGGATGATAAATAACATAATAAAACATATTTAAACACATTTCAACAAGTTTTTCACAAAGATTCTCAAATAAATATGAAAATAAAGAATTATAGAAAAACTTTATTTAGCTCAATTTTTGTCCAATCAAACTTAGATTCATGATTATTTGGGTCCTACAAACCTAGATTGAAGGTCCCCTAAGCTTAAGAAACTCGGATCTAGCATTTCAAGGAAAATTGAAAATTTTTTAAACTAAACTTTGAAATTTGAAATTTCAAGAGAGAGAGGGAGAGTAGCTGACCTCAATGGATGTTTTGCAAGGATTGTAAGAGACTTGAGCTTCGATTCCTTGCCTCAAATCAGCAGAAAATCAAAGGAAAGAGGGAGAGATGAGAGTATGCAGAGAGAGAGAGAGAAAGAGAGAGAGTCTGAGAGAGTGAGAGGGAACAAGGGAGAGTGAGGGGATTAAATAAAGAAAGGAGGGGCAGCTGGTTTTGAGAAAACCATAGGCTACACCAAGTTTTCATGAAAAATCCCCAAATTATTTAAGCTTAAAAAAAAGATTTGTTTGAAATTTGACAATTTATTTTGTTTAAAAATTTAAAATAAAAATTAAAACAGTAAAAAATGAAACAAATTGAAAATACTACAAAATAATTAAATTATATTCAAATTACATCAAAGTATATTAATCTATTATTTACACACTAATTATACTTAATTAAATTTTTGAGTGTTACAGCTCTAGGTGAATAGAATTGCTCGGTAAAAAAATCCTAAGAAAGAAATACAGAGAGGGTGAGGAAAAACCTATTGTACTTTTAAAAAAATGTGTCGGTTTGCAGAGCGCACAAAATATTTGGATTGTCACAGATTTAAAGCAACGTGTCATGATCAATCCATCAATGATACAACACATTCTAATATCTCATTAAAAGAACCATTCTTCATATAGATAAAAAAAAAAAAATGTGGAAGAGAATTTTAAAAAAATGATAAAAAAAGAATAGTGATCACAAGATGACTTCTCACTTCTTTTAACATAGACATATCTTCGTGTCCTCGTGCACAAAATATGTGATCTCTTTTTTTTTTTTTTTTTTTTTTTTGAGGTAATATATGATCTTTTTCCAAGTAAAAGAGATATTAGAACTGTTATTTTCAATAAAAAAAACCACTCCAAAACGACAAACTAAAAAAATTAAGAAAAAGGAGGAAAGAACCGAGAATAAGTTAATGACTCAGCAACGACAAATTCAAACTCCTCCGAGAACTCATCGCAAAACGCGAACTCATACCAGACTTAACGACCCAAGCAAACCTCGTCACACACTAATCTCACCCTTCCTTCTCTCTCCCCCAAACCTCATACGAGCCTCCATTAATGGCGGACCACCATAGCTCCGACGACCCATCACCGAAATCTTCGACAAAAACATATCCACCATACTCCATTCCCTCTCCGCCACCGTCACTGGCTTCGCCGCACGCCCATCATGTGTCCCTAATTCAACCTCCCTCCCAGAAGAAACGGCACCACCACTGCAAAACGACGAAGGTCCTCCGCGTATTCCGCTCCGTCTTCAAGTCCCTCCCCATCATCGCCCCTCCCACCTGCCGCATGCCGGCGATCCCCTCCATGGTCGGGAGCCTCCCTAAGTACGGCGCCGTCGTGCACCGGTCCTCTAACGAGCACCGCGTTACGGGCACGCTCTATGGGTACCGAAAGGGGCGCGTGAGCCTGTCCATACAGGAGACCCCGAGGTGCTTCCCGTCCCTCGTCGTTGAGCTGGCCATGCAGACGAACGTGTTACAAAGGGAGATGTCGTCCGGGATGGTGAGGATTGCGTTGGAGTGCGAGAAACGACAGGAAAAGGACAAAACGTTGCTGATGGATGAGCCAGTTTGGACAATGTTTTGCAATGGGAAGAAGAGTGGTTATGGGGTGAAGAGAGAAGCAAGCGAGGAGGACTTGAATGTGATGGAGATTCTGAAGGCGGTTTCAATGGGGGCTGGGGTTTTGCCTGGGAATTCTGACGTCGAAGGGCCTGATGGAGAGATGGCTTACATGAGGGCCCACTTTGATAGGGTTGTGGGGTCCAGGGATTCAGAGACTTTGTATATGTTGAGCCCTGATGGGCAAAACGGGCCTGAGTTGAGCATTTTCTTTATTAGGATTTGAGGTATTTTACTCTGTTTTTTTTTTTTTCTTTTTTTCTTTTTTAATAAATGAATCCATGATGTTCATTTCTGGTTGGTGGCAACAATCTCAACAGTTTTTACGCATACATATTATACATATATATATATATATAATATGTATGTATGTAAAGGCATCAAGGCATCAGATTAGATTGGTTATGTTTGTGTCAAACAGATCAATCGAGAAAGCATTAAATAAGTATGATAATGAAGAACATTTTGCGGGTGATTAAGGATGATTTGGTTTGAATGATTAATTCCCAAGAGGAATGGAAGTGGCCCCTTTGAAAAGTTATAACATTGAGATGAATTTCATTGCTTACAACGTAATTAAGTTTCCTAATGCAGATTCAGATAACTCAAATGAGGCTAATAATAACGAATTCATGATTAATTGGAAACAAAAATACTAGTCATTGTCAATTATGAATATACTTTGTTATACTGTTAGATCTCTTTGGTATTGAATTCGTTATGCTCACATTAGGTTGTTTGTAAATAAGGCATCATGGCATTATGTTATGTTAGTGTAAAAGAGATTAGAGGAGGCATGAAAATAATTGATTAAAATCTAACAATTTTAAGACCATTAGCATGATCCGTACGCGCTAGTAGTGTACCTATTTTTTTTTCTTTTTAGAGCATATGTCTCAGCTTGAGCTCGGGCCCATTTTTTCTCAGGTCTCGACTCACTCTAGTCGAAATGTTTAATGTTTTTCTTTCCCTTTTTATATGCTATATATCATACCCTTTCAATGATAATATATATTTTCTTAAGGTTTTCTGATCTTGATGGACATTGTTAGCTGTTCTTCCAAGGGTTGTGGTGTACTATTGGTACTTTGCATTGTTTACTTATTCTTTAAATTATAGTACCAGTTACTATTTCGGGATCGAAAAGTGTTGGAATTTGAACGAGGAATATTGATGTGTCCAGCAGTTTACATGCTTATAAACTCGGGGAAAAAAATTCTTAGAAAAATTTACACGTAGAACATTAAAATCAAGAGGAAATGTGTTAGACAAAAAGAAGGGAGAGACTAGCAATTGCCAAGTCGAATAGAAAAAAAAAGTATTGCGGTTATGATGATCTTGGGGAATTAAGTAGAGACAATTCGTTGTTAAATCATTATCATATTCATGGCAAATAGAATAATTAAGGAGTACCAGTTACTTTCATTTAATTTCCGCTATTTTCTTCACAAATAGAATAATTTAGCCATTAGATGGGACTCTGACTATTATGGCATATACACAACCATATACTTAAAAATGAATTGCGAGGAACTTCAAAATTGATTGATGAAAGGGGAAACGGTCCAGTTCAAAAGTGCCATTAAAATATAATAGTCTTTTATATTGAACAGTATCAAGATAGTCACTAGTGATTTTCAAATATAGACACATAAAAAGAAACCACTAGTGCTTTCATATAACGATAGTGTATATAGGTGATATAATTATGTATGTACACTAATAAATACGCTTACTTACAAGTGAGTAGTGCAATTGCTATTGATATAGCCATCGAGTGGTTTTCACCGCCTTTGAGTTCTAAAGCATTGAATTGGTATGAAAGATGAGAGAGAGAGAGAGAGAGAGAGAGAGAGAGAGAGAGAGAGAGCAACAACAACAAATGATACAATGATTATTAAAGTGGTGTAAAATATAAGAAAAGCTGACCACATGGTGCCTTGGCCTTTTTATGTGTCAACAAGCTGGGCCGTAAAGGCGTCAAGAAAACCAAAACGGCCCGATAAGATTAAACTCATTTTGATTTCATCCCATATAGAACTACATGTGTGCCCATTGAGATAATATTCATGGCGAAACTTGCTCAAGATCTCAAGAAGAAATTTCTCCACATGATTGATTGCTTCAAAGGTTGCTACATTTCTAGAGGTAAAGAAAAAAAAAAAGCCACCTATATAGTATCATTGAGAAATTAGAGTTATGTTAATTTTATTTCATTTTGGTTTTTCTAAAATGTCCCAATATATTTTCCTCCTGAAAAACTAGGATCCAAGGATGGAGAAGAACCCTAGTTGAGATCTGTAGAGGTTTTCACCCATTCTTCTTTCCTTTTCTTTTCTCTTTTTTTTTTTTTTTTTTTTTTTTTTTTTGGGAATTGCTTGATCTGTTTGTTATAGTTTATATTTTGCGTACGTAACGCTTGGTAATAACTATGCATATGGATCTCTTAAAATTATATATAATACACAAAGCAAGCATAAGATATAGAGGCACCTGCATCAAAAAGCCAAGGCCTCCAGAACGCTGGAGTTCCTAAAGGTGCTCCTCCACAGACCAGCTGAAAGAGAGATAATGGAAGAGATTATGTTTCTCAGCAGAAAAGTTAAAAAAGATGATGAATCTAAGAAAAAGAAATGGAGATTTTGATTAAAACAATCAATTGTTTTCTCTCTCTGGTGATGCACTTATGCGGTACTATACTTGTCTTTTCTTCGTCCTATGTATTCACTTTCACAATTCTAATATATATATAGCATTTTTTTTTTCTTTCCGTTGTTCGGATTTTAATATGTCTATTCCTTTGTAATTTTAGCCCCCTTTTTTTAAAATTTAGGAACATAATTTCGTAGAGCAGGCATGTGCTTATCGTATTAGAATTAAGATCAAAACCATGGTTAGAAGTGATAAGTTGATATAAAAAGTTTCTAGTTCTAATGAATTGGTTTTTTTCCCTTGTCATGTAAAATGAAAGTGTAGGAATATTTATGATCTATCGAATATTTAGTCCACACCATCGGGATTAGCCCGTAGAAAAATGAAATAGACGGGTTAAATTTTTTTTTCTTTAATTATTGGTGTCTCAAAAAAAGTGTATAACTAATTATATTATTACGTGTTATTTAATTAAAAAACATATCTAAAAGTCCAATAGATGTTATTTCAAATTTTTAAATAACGTATTATAATAAAATTGTTTTAGACGGACTGAAAATTTGATTAGAAAGCTAGAAATCCTTGACAGAGTTGGGCTCCTTTTTAAGGGAAAGAATTCATCCAATATTTACTCCGGGCATAAGACTGCAAAGTATTGAAGCCATAAATGTTTGGTACTGGTTCTTTCTTTAAGGAGAGAAAGAAAGAAAGAAATAATAAAAAAGATTATAAGTTAGAGGGAGGTACTAGAAAACTCTAGCTTAATAAGATATTTTTGTGTAGCAATGTCATGTGTGAACTTCTTATTAATTAGATTAATTGTCTATATACTTCCTCTATCGTCTACCGATTAGAGGTTTAACTCAACTGAAGAGAGCACCAAATAACCGGTGGGTAATTAAAGAACTATGATGAAGTATTATTACTCTCACATTCTGATTGTTACGTGGTTAGGAAAAAAGACAATTATTTTCAATTTAAGTGCTGCCCCCTCAACTTCTGGCCTCCTATATATAATGACATCACATGTAAAGATTTACCATCTTCCCAATTTTAGCTGCTGGGCAGAGATCCCCGAGAAAGGGGTTAGAAGTTAAAATATAACTAAAATAAATTAAACAAATCATTTATCTTAAATCATTCAATTTAATGAAAATAAACAAAATATTTAGTTTGAATGAAAAATCTATGTTTAAACAAAAATAAACATTTCAAATAAAACTTTAGAATTTCCAAAGGTTTAAAGCTTGTAATGGTCTGTAAACTTACAACTTTTGTCAAAATAAAATACAAGGACAATATTAATCCATACAATCTTTACACTTATACAATTAAAGGAAATCCACATGATCGTATTAACATCAACCATTCTAAAAATCTAGCAAATGCCCTAAGCTCGTTGGGGGCACCATAGAACACATACTCACATATTATCATCACCATCTCCGTACCAACTTAGCACAGAGAAAATTGAGTGACAGACCCAATAGAATATCATTTAACAAATTTTGTATTTTGATAAATAAGTAATTCATAACCCTTTGAACAATCAAGTAAAAAGAAAAATGAAGCAGTCCAAACAAGTTCTCGGTTCTCATCAATACATATATCATATACCAACATACTTATAATGCTTTAGCTAATCACCCTCATTGTGGAGCATCTCGATCAATGTTTAGGGGTCCTGCCTCCGAGGTTATATCTTGTAACCCAATTCTTGTGGCTATAAAATGAACCACTAGAAGACATACACATTCCTGGTGGCGTTTGAAATCTCAACCACTAGAAGGCATGCACATTCGTGGTGGGTTTGAAAATCATTGTGCTCGAAATATTTATTCCGAGAGTAAAATATGATAATGTAGCAACATTTACGTACATATACTTTCGCAAGCATTCAATTATAAGAAACAACATTTTATAAACAATTTATTTGGAACATGGTCATCTTAAGTATAGCATTATGGCCAAAAGAATATCGTTTAGAATATGGTTACTAGGAAAGGGATTAGAGATTCATCCACTTTGGCAATATCATCTATGGATAACTTCTACGTCTCACAAGCCCAATCCGCGATAAAAGTAAGCTGCTAACATTGCCCGAACCTTAATAGTTCTCTACTCAAGATAACAGATAACCAATAAGAAGACAAGTATGACTAAAATTCCATATTATACATGAATTAATTTTTAGTGTGCCTTTTTGTGTAAAGATGATTATGGAATGCAAATGATTTTTCTAAGGTTTCAAAACTTGGAAATTGGGGTTTTTGTGCCTCAAAACATCAAGAAATCAAATTGGTGTATGTCAAGAGGCCTAAGGGGCTCAAAGGGAGGTAAAAACCCATGACTGCCACCATGTGGTTGACCCCACTACATAGGGTGTGGTCCACCGCCCCCATTAGAACTGGGTAAAGCCCAGTTTGTCCTTTTATAGTCAGATTAAGCTCTAACTCAATTTTTTCACTCTTAATTAGTTTTTAATACATAAAACTTGTCCAAAGCACTTAGAAAAATATGCTAAAACATAAATGAACATTTCTCTTCAATTTTTAATACCCAAAACATATTTAAAATTGTCAAACACTAAAATTTACAAAACTTTACTAGAGCATGAACTAAATCTAATTTTTGAACTCTAAATCACAAAATCTTGAATGTGTAACCAAGGAATCCGAATTTAATCAACCAAAACATGTTTATAATCTTAGTATTGAATCAAAGCAATAATTTACCCTTTGTTTATGACAATAAATTTAAGATTTTATGCACATACACTATAGGAACAACTAAGTAAATGCATGTCTAGTTTTTGTTAAAAACTCAAGTCCAAGAACACAAACTTGAACAAACTTTTTAAATATAAAATTTAAAAATGAAAGATTAAATCTACTCACAAGATTCTAACCTCATATTATGGCTAGATTGGCAGTTGAGTTGATGTTGTTTGCTTCTGCTCTTGTTTACAAAACAGAGTCTTTGGTTCTGAGTTTTAGAGCATACAATGAGAGTGTGAGTGAGAAGGAAAACGTAGAAGAGAATGGGCAAGGAGATATGGGAGTTCTTGAGTGATTCTTTGATTGTTTAGTTTGAGAAAGTAAGGCAGTTTTAAGGCAAAAACCATGGGTTGCACTTGTTTTGTGGGGAGATTGGTTTTTGTGTATCTAAATATTCACGTGAAAATTTGAGAGTGTGTCTAGAGAGGTTATCTTGTAGTTTTGCAAAGATTGAAGTTTTAAGAGGGATTAATTGAAATATGTGGCTTATACGGAAATTAAACAAAAGGGTAAGATTTGAAAATAAATATTTGTTTTGTAAAAATAAAAATAATTTTAAGTGCTAATGAAAACATATTAAATTAAAAATTAAACTTGATTGGCACACTAGTAACCATGTCTACACACTAATTGTAATTAATTAAAGTTTGGATATTATAGTTCTTCACATAGCCCTTCAAAACCTGTATAAACCTTTCAAATGGGTAACTATATCAAATATACTAGTCTGCATAACTTAACTTCACGTACTAAATTCACTGTTAGATAAATCATGATGTCAAAAATGCCCATAGAAAATACTTCTCAAGTATGCATAAGCTTTGTATCAACTTCGATTGTAGTGAATCTAGTATAAGTGGATCAATTATCTTGGAGCATATTGAATTAAAGAACAAACACAACTTGGTAACTACAATCTCACATCCTTTGTTAGAATTCCCCGCAATGCAAGCGGTAGTAATTGTTGCATCAACACATAACAATCATGTGTTTTCATGTCAACAAGTTTCAAATCCTTCACAGACACTAACTTTTTAAAGTATAAAGAATAGCCGTCTAGCACTTTCAACAAAGTAAGCCATTCATGAAGCTTTCTTTCCCCTCTTGATAATGTGTGTTTCGCAAAAGGTAAGTAAGTGTGGTTTCCTTTTTTTTTTTCTTAGGAAACAAATTAGGCCTAATCTTTATTTCTATGAGATCCAACTGTACTTTTTCACCATCTTTAGTCTTGCCCAGAATGTCAAGCAATGTGCCAACTATTGATTCACAAACATTTTTCTTAATATGCATAGCATCTAAGCAATGATGAACAAAAAGTGTCTTCCAATATAGAAGTTAGAAAAAGATTAATTTCTCTTTCCATGGTCCATCTATTGGCGGCTCATCCTTACCTCGCTTTCTCTTCCCGAGTATCATTTTAATATCTTTTATCATTTCAAATATTTGTTCACCCATCAAAAGTCAAGGAGGGTCTCTTTCTTTGATGTTGCCATCAGAGGCTTTCTTATGTTTGCAATAATGATGATCTTTTAGCAACCATCTTCTATGACTAAGAAAAACTATTTTCTTACCGTTCTTTAACCATTTATGAGATGTTTCCTTTATACAAATAGCACAACCAATAGAACTCTTCACCGAATAACTAGAAAAAGTGCCATATGTGAGGAAGTCATTAATGTCTATATCAACATCGCATGGAGTGTGAACGCCTCTTTTCAATAAGCATCTCTAAGTTCGATTTCATTTTCCCACAAGTTCTTTAGGTCATCGATTAACGATGCCAAGTACACATCAATATCATCCCCCGATTGGTGAGGACCTGAAATCAATAAAGACAATATTAAGAACTTCCTCTTCATGCACATTTTTGGAGAGAGATTGTATTTGACAAGTATTATGGGCCCAAGGCTATGCCTGCTACTTATGTTACTATATGGGTTCATTCTATCCATAGACAAAGCAAAAGATGTATATTTCTTAGATCTACACTAAACTCGAGATGATCGGCTTCAAAAGTTTTTCATTGTAGTGAATTCGCCAGATGTCTAAGCATATCATAGCTGACTCGTTTGTCATGATGCTATGTTAAATTCTTCGCATGCACTATGTTTCTAAATAAATGCCGTAAACGTAGTATCAGTGGAATGTACCACAACATCTTCGTCAGCACACCTTTCTTATCATCTTTTGGCTCATTTCCCTTCTTCCACCTTGATCCTTTATAAACCAAAAAATAATCCTCGTCCTCATACTCATTCTTATAAAGAACACAATCATTTTTACAAGCATGAATTTTCTCATGCTCCATTCCCAAAGTGCTCAAAGTTTTCTTAGCCTCATACACACTAGTTAATTCATTTCCCTCCAATAAAAGCATTCCTGGAATTTCAAAAGATTTATGAAAGTAGATTTGACCACCCACCTAATGCTTTTATATTCTATAATCCAACCAAAGTGGACAATTTGGTGCAATTGGTCTACCTCTCATACACAAGTATCTTGGCATCATTCATCATTATCTCAAATAAGTCCGAACAGTGTAAAAAGTATTCTTCCAAATCATTAACTGTGTCAACCATAGTGTCATGATTATCTATATTATCCTCCAAAATATGCCCCTTTTCTATACTTACTAAAGTTAGATTGAACTTAGACTCGTCATGAAAATGCCACGTTTGGTACCTACTTATAATCCTATTTTGAAATAAATATCCTCTAACAATTGAAATTAAATGAGATATATGGTTTCCACATTGAATATAAGGACACTGAATTTTACCCCTTCGGGCTTGAGTTTTGACAAAATCTAAGAATTTTTTCACACCATTACATATTCTCTAGTCAATGGAAAATCTCACATCTATTTCCTATCCATTTTATAAGTCCTAAATTGAAATATATGTAATGTAATTTAGTTAAAAACAATTTCACAGATTAATTAACCTACCATATATAAATCATACCACAAATCCACAAATTTCACAAATTATTCGTACCCATCGATTTTAATATAGCTAATCACACTCAAATATCCATAAATACACATGCCCATCATATTTAAATAATAAATCTTATCCATAAAATAATTTAATCATACCCATCAAATCCAAATAACTAATCATACTGAAAAGTCAACAAATTAATCATACCCATGTCCAAATAACTAATCATATCCACAAAACAATAAACATTGATCAATAATACTAATTGATCCACAAATTAACCATAACCAACATATTAAAATAACTAATCATAATTATAAATTCATGAACCAAAGGCTAATCCACAAATTCAAAACCTATAAATATACCTAATTAATTACTTACAATTAAGAAGGAGATTAAAGAGGATGGTAGTGAAAGGAGACCGCAACTGCAGTTTCAAGAGGTTATGGATATGTTTTTGAGAGCTATGTTTGTGATTCCTGTTTTATTGTTAAGTTAGAATAGGGATTTTAACGCACCTTCTATGACAGTTTTTTCTAAAAATTGTCATGGACAGTACTATATTACATGACAGTTTTTATTAAAACCATTGTGTAAAATTTAACCTACCACAACGGCTTTTGTCTTCTCGGGTGAAATCCTTGCATTTTTTCTCCCTTACGACGATAGTTTTTAAAAGAGGTTGTTAAATAAAGGTAGTATAATCTCAAATTTTTAGTAGTGTTAAATCTTTACAAACTTAAGACCTCAATATGCATTCTCTATATACCACCAAAGACACACCTTATAAATGAGTCTAATCTTTTAAGATAGACTCCAAATCTTATATGAATTTGAAATAAATATGACCTCAAGAATACTTAATACCATAACGCTGTCTTTGATTATAGTCTCCTATATGCTCACTCTCATCTATTGCCTTTATTATCATATAGCTTAAAATCCTCAAGGCAACTAATTCTTATAATCTCATGTCTTATGGAACTTTAAAACTTTACATATAGCTTTCTTATCTAAGTCTACATCCATCTCATGGTCAACTACGACAATAGATAAAATACTCAAGCAATCTAGTCTACTTGTGTTTAAAGAATTCGACCTTTTTCATACCAATACACACTCTAAGAGATAGTCAACTATACTCCAAACTAGAATAGTAATAACAAAACAAGATCAATTCTTTCTTAGAGTTGGTATCTACAATGGATAATATTAGAGAATATTACTATTTAAAACCATTAGGAAAACACAAGTATGTCATATTGATGAACTTTTCATTATTAACCAGCTCTTAGCTAAAGGTAAATTTCACAACAAAACTTGTGGGTTGACTTCTATCAATAAGAAAAGGAAAGCCAATGACTTCAAATGGTTATAACAATCTCAATTGAGAAGACGAAAAATTCCAAATGGCAACTTGAAGAAAATTAAAGCATATGAGTTGGGAAGTCAACACCGTATTTCAAATGACATAAGAGTCAAATCTCATGGCTTAGGTTACGTGAAATTTGTGGGTTATGACCTACTATGCTTTCGAATGATTGCAGCAATTATTGAGCATTCATCATGTGGTGTGGTACACGTCGAAATTATCATTATTGGGATAATAGTTAGAAATTGGGGGCATCGAGAACTTCACAAAGTTTATAGTTTTGAATAAACTATCATCTAGGAAAATGGATGTTTTGACTTACTAAAATAAGTGGCAAAATCCTAAGAATAAACATCCCTTAGATTTACACCTAGTGTGCAAGTCTAACTCGACTCTCAACTATTCTATGAAATGAGACAAACCAAGAATTTGATTGGAGCTATCAAATGTTCCCACTACCTAAAGACAAGGGATGCAACAATATGATAGAATAAATGACAAGGCCCTACAGCTTATTGTCATTTCTTAGAACTTCAAAAAGATCATGTACTTCATCTTAATTTATCCATCTCCTAAAAATAGAGTGTTACCTCTCATCTCCATAAATAGTCTTCCTAGGATGGTTGGTCTCACAAGAATATATAGGAACCCAAAGATCCTTTCTTAATTGGCCCTAGAAGATTATTATCCTTTTAGCTACCTCCCACAAAACTCAAATTTTGACAAACATGTCATTTTTTCTTAGTGCATAAGGATCACCATTCTAAGGCCATTACTAATATGGAATATTAGGAAATTCCCTTTATTTCTAAATCCATCATTATACTACTCTTCTTGTGTGCCAAGGGAAAAATTATTCTTTCTTAAAACCTACCTTATGATTTAGCAACACTTGGGCCTTACATCATTTCTTCTATCCACTAATTTCCATACATGTGTAACAATCACATACACAGTATATATTTATGAAAGTCTAAACCTAAATATTCTACTAATACACATAGCACTATGATCCAGAATTGTGACTTAGAACTCAAAACTAAGTAAACATAATTTTAAATCTCCCATGAGAAACTTGAGATCAAAGCATATCTCAAGGAATGATCAAGAATGTGTAATTCAAAAGCTCTACAAGTACTTCTCTAAGGGAATCCATGAAACTTTTTATCAGCATAGTGACTCATCAAGTTCCTAGAAATTAAATATTGGAGTTCATGAATTGGGTCCTTATATGGAGTCCTCATCTCTTAGGCCAGATTGCTATCTCCTAAAAAATTCTAACTTAGAAGATACAAGGTTACTCAACTATAGAAGTTAAAACATAATTAAAATCAATTAAGAAAAATATATAACACCCCAAGGAAAGGGTTAGAAGTTAAAAAATGATTAAAATAAATTAAGCAAATTATTTATCTTAAACAGGAAAACCTAAATTTATTTTAATAAAATTAAACAAAATATTTAGTTTGAGCGAAAAATCTATGTTTAAACTGAAATAAACATTCCAAATAAAACTTTAGAATAAATCTCATAATGGTCCAAAAACTTACAACTTTTGTCAAAGTAAAATACAAGGACATTGTTGATCCATACAATCTTTACACATATACAATTAAAAGAAAACGACATGATTGTATTAACCATTCTATAAACCTGGCAGATACCACAAAGTCACCTAGAGTACCATTGAACACATACTAATAACTTATCATCACTACTTTGATACCAAATTAGCACCATTCTTAGCACAACTTGGAGGGGGGCTTAATAAAAAAAGAGAAAAATGAGCGAAAGGCCTAGTAGGATATCATTTGACATATGTTGTAATTTGAATAAATGCGTAATTCATAACTATTTGAATAATCAAGTAAAAGAGTGAGACGAAGCAGTTCAAACAAGTTCTCAGTTCTCATCAACACATATATCATATGCCAACATACTTATAGTTTTTTTACCTAATTGGCCTCCTTGTGGAGCACCCCAATTGAGGTTTAGGGTCCCACCCCTCAGGTTATATCTCATAACCCAGTTCTGTGGCTATAAAACCAATCATTAGAAGACATACACATTCGTGATGGCATTTGAAATCTCAACTGCCAAAAGACATTCTCATTCGTGGCGGTATTTGAAAATCATTGTACTCAGAATATTTATTCTAAGACTAAAGTATAATAACATAGAAATATTCACATACATATGTTTTCGTAGGCATTTAGTTATAAGAAAAACATTTTATGAACAATTTATTTGAAACATGGTCATCTCAAGTATAGCATTATGGCCAAAACGATATCATTTAAAACATGGTTACTAACAAAAGGTTTACAAATCCTACCTCTATAACACCCACCATTTTTCATGTAACGTTTAATGAGAGATATTTAATGACGTTAAGTATTTTCTTTATGATATAATATTGCTAATCATTTATTCAAGAATTATGATAAGTGATGGTCATGTGGAATTGATATGCTCGAGGTGTTCATGCCATTTAAAATGTATGCATGACAAATATTTAATATTTTATTTTTGGTATCTTTAAGTGGCACTTTGACAACCAAATTTATTTTCTTGAATGGCATGCCAATGGATTTAATCGGTAGGCCAAACTCACAAATTTGGCAGGCCAAATTAAGCCATCGGTGGGCCAAACGCTGCTGACGAAAAATCAATAGATAATTCTGAAATTGTGGCATTGATGATTAATTTAATTTGATTTGAGAATTCTGAATAATTGATATATTTTTATCTTTTTCCTTATCCATGTTTAGGAAGGTTTGACTTTTTCTTTTTAAAAGATAATTTGATTTGTGATAGGGTTTTCGAATTTGAAAAGATAAGATTTGGTAGTTATAGCAAATTATTTATTTTTTTTCCCCTTGCTCCATTCCCGCACGTGTAAGCATCCTTTTCTAAAAATAAAATATTTTTTGATATTAAAGAGACCATTGGCCCATCTTATAATATCATTCACGTAAATTTTCTCTCTCTCTATCGTTTTCTCTCCCTCTTTCTCTCTAAAATTTTCTCAGACACTCTCTTTCTTTCTCCACATTTTCTTCCCCTTCTCTCCCTTATTATCTACAAAAATTTGAAAAAAATATTGAGTCTTTCCTTTTGTGAATTCAAAGAAAATTAGAGAGGAATCATTTCGAGGTAAGAATTCATTATAGGTTACTGTAGTAATTGTATTTTTCCCTTTGATCAAACTACTATAACTTTGTCTACAAATTTCCATTTACTCTGAAATTTTAGTATGATATTTTTGTATGTGTTATTTGATATTCATCAAAATTTTGTGACAATGGGAGTTTTCTATGTTGAGTTATAAAATTTTTATTCACTACTACTCATAATTTAATGGTTGCTAATTGCTATGTTGCACAAAAGTATAGTCTTTGTTCATAGGGCATACGAATTGTAATTTGAATGAAATTTTGCAAAAATATTCATACATATGTTATGTTATGATCTAGAAAATTTCATGGTGATTTGATGAATATTTGATGAGTTGTTGAATTTTTTTTAAGATAGGTTTTTATGGTTGTTAAATAAGTGAATTTTGGACTTCTTGGTTTTGTGACCTATTTGTATGAACAAACGAATTTATTTGACAATGGGACTTTTTGTGGTACTATATTTATATGTTTATAAGGTGTCATAAAAATTTTAGGTTCAAAGTAATTTTATTTTAATTATTTGAGTATGATGATCGTGTATTGCTCACTGCTTTATGTGTTTAAGGTTTATTTTGTCTCTGAATTCTAGTGCATTTTTTGAATTGTTGAAAATTTATTTGAAGGTAATTTTCAGATATGTTATAGTTTTAGGTGTCTATTGTATGTAGAATTTTTATGAAATTATTTTAAATATAGAAAATTTATTTCATGAATGTTAGTTAGAGCTGCTCACTGTTTTGTTATTGCTAGTTGATTATGTGTTGTGTATTGTGTGATTTATTTTAGCTATCTAATGGAATTTTAAGGCTAAAGAGACTTAGGCTAATTCATATATATGGTAATTATGTCTCTGCAAAATTTCATACCTTAATTGTATTCGAATTGTGAGTTATTGAAGTATGAATACATAAAGGTTAGGCAGATATTAGTATTGTAGTTTTTGCATGAATATTTATAAGTTAGTAAAGTATATTTGTGTTCTTGTAATTCTTGAGATAGAAATATGAATAATGTAATATAATTTTGGATGATTTCATAAGAATGAAATTTATTTTTATTTGTATATGGATGTATGACATGAACACACTGAGAAGTGAACACATCGAGGCAACGACGACGTCATTTAAGATAAGGTTTAAGTAAGCAAGTAAAGTAAGTACATTCTTACCTACAACATGATAAAAGTTTGTGAAAAAGTTTGAAGAATATGTTTTATGATAATTTTTAAGCTTTTTCTATGTTGTTTTCTCATGAAAACTCTTGTTACAACAAGAAAGTTTAATGAATGTTTCAATGATAAGGTATGCTGAAAGTATATCTATATATATGTATCACTTAATTAAGTGTTGCACACTCTATGTTTATGTTTATGTTTATGTTTCTGATGTCCAAAGTTAGACTTGTTATATTTAGTTTGGGATTAGCTATCATTTTTCTCTCATGACGGTGCGCCTACGATGATGATATGTTGCAACACTTGGGTCTCCAAAGATAAAATGAATGAAGTTTTAACATGGATAATGATAATGAAAGATATGATCTATATGAAATTGTGTCAAGTGCACTATTATGTTAATGATGATTATGATTGTGATGTTTCGTAAAGGTGTTCATAAATTGTTTAAAGTTGTGAGATATGAAAGTGTACTTACTAAGCTTTTGCTTACTTTGTTTATGATCATGTTGTAGATAAAGGTAAGAGTACTACAGAATAGGTGGAGGGCAAGGACAGGCGTGTAAGCAAGGAACGATGGATTGAAATGGAAAAACGTCAAGATAGATTTTTTTTTTTAAGTTTCTGAACTATGTTTTTATCTCTTTGGATGTTAAATTTCTACACTATTAAGTTAAAAGACTTGTTTACATTTATATTGATTTTACAAAAGATTGGCCTGTCGATTACCCTGTATCAGCCTACTGGTCTAAGTGTTTTAAAACCACGATTTTGCAGTGCCTCAGACAGCCTGGGGGTGGTTGAAATTTGGACTGCCGGTCATGTTTGGCCTGCCGATGTCTGAAGTTCAGCCTACTGAACTTTTTAAACAGATTTTAAACTTTGTTTTAAATGTTATCTGAATTATGGTTTTATTAATTTGGCATTGATAAACTATTTAAATAAATATAAAAGAGTTCTGAAATAAATGTTTTAAAAAAAATGTACACATGGATCTTGTGATATGTTTAATAAACCTTACTTTATTTGAATGGTTTATCTTAAATTTTGTTAACAAGAATGAATGTAACAACATCTTTGATGTTCATAAGGAGGTGTTACAGGCTTTGGTATCAGAGTAGAATTCCGTTTCTAATTCACACTGCCACATGTCAGTTCAAGTCTTCCAAGTAAGTATGTTTAAGTTTTATGAATGTGGATGTAAGTTTAACGATGAATGTAAGATCCTGATGAACAATGATTAAGGCCTTACGACATAAATGTAGTAGTGAAATCCTGCTTCATTCACACAATTAGAGGTTCCTTCCTAAGCTTGTGATTCGTTTAGAAGGAACTCAAAACCAATGGTCATGGTTAAGTTAATTATATGGTTGAGTTTGACTCAAGGAATGAAACAATATGAAGGAACAGAATGAGGAAAGAAAGTATTGAACTTCCTTTATGGAGAATTAGTTTCTAATCGTAAGTTAATGGAAATTAAAATTTAGAATGACCTAAATGAATTTGCATGACTATGAGGATTTGGAAGTCTTTTATCATGTAAGAAATAATGTGACATAAAAGGCTAGAGTTGTCGATATTAAGAGCAAAAAAGCCTATGATAAATTCTTGGTGATGCAAGTCATATAATTATCATAAGTGGGCTAGACTAATATTGAATATGAAGTACTGGAAGGAGATACTAATTTCTTAAGGTAATATGAGAGAGCTTAGGAATCCAAGATATGGTGTGCAACATAGTTTAAGTGATGATCTTTTGGGTCGGCTAGAAATCTTGCTAAGTCAAGGAATTTGCAAGTTGACTTATTTAGGTTTATATATACTTTCATGTAGAAATAGCGATAGTTTTTACTACTAAGACAAGATGTTTGGAAGAGTTAATTTGACAATGATTTTGAGGATATATATAGTTTGATTATAAAGGAATTCATTAATAGATGTGTTTTATAATTTGAGTGTTAAACATGAAATATGAGCATGTGTATTATTGGATGAGGTAATTGTTTGTATGTAAATTATTAGAGTTGCTAGAGGATTTTGTTGCTATAGAAAAAGAAAGAAAGGGATTTGAAATCTAAGTTACTTCATGGTTAGGAGTGGACCCATTGTATTCTAATAGAAATCAAGTTACTCGGACAACATATTATAGTAATCTATTATTGGATGAATGATATGCGATAATAAGTTGATGAATTTTCTTAAGATTAGAATAGGAACCATGATGTTAATATTTGTAGGACTAAAGAATTTGGATGGTGTTGAAGTAAGTATTATGATGAAAAGAGAGTAAGGACAGTGGAATGATATGAAAGTAGAAAGAAATGAAGAACCTATGAGACAGGGATTCACTACGACAGTACCCTCTAGCAAATGATGATGTCTACGTATTAATTGCGTACAGTTCTTTTAAGGATTACCGAAAGAGAACTTTTCGTTGATCATATTATAATCGACCTGTATGACTATGAAATGGTTCTAGGGATGAATTTCTTGAGTAAGTATAATATTTTATTGAGTGCCATAGACGAAAGGTGATTCTTCATTCGAAAGGTGAATTTTCATCTAAAAGTGAAGAAAGATTCGTATTCGTGGGAGAGTCAAAAAGAAGCCAAATATGTTTTTGTCAACTAGGAAGGCAAGAAAGCTATTAGCAAGTGGCTGTATAAGCTATTCAGTGAATATCATAGATAAAAGTCAAGAAGAAAGACAATGATTGAAGATGTTTTGGAGGTTCGAGAATTTCCAAAGGTAATTTCCAAATGACCTGTCAAGCTTACCTCTAGATAGAGAAATCAAAATTGAAATCGAATTCACTCCAGGTACATATTTGATTTCCAAGGCACCATAAAGAATGGTTCTAGCTGAATCAAAAGGTTACATTCCCAATTAAAGAAGACGTCTTAGCAAGGGTTTCATTCGATCAAATCACTCACTATGGGGAGCACCAGTTTTGATTGTAAAGAGGAAGGATAGTTCCATGAGATTATGCATTCACTATCGGGAGCTAAACAACGTGACGATCAAGAATAAGTACCCATTGCCCAAATTAATGATTTGTGCAAACAACTTAAATGTATGTTTGCATACTTGAAGATAAATTTACGGTCGAGATATCATCAGCTGAAGATAATAGAAGGAGACATTTTTAAGATAGCCCTTTAGAACGAGATATGGTAATAAATTTATGGTTATATCTTTGGTTTAACAAATGCACCAATAGCCTTTATGGACCTAAGAAATCAATTATTCAAGGCTTATCTCGATGAATTTGTTATAGTGTTTATTGATAATATTTCGGTGTATTCAAAGAGTCGGGAAGAGTATGCTGAGCACTTAAGGATTGTACTAGAGACCCTAAAGAGATGTAAGATGTATGCAAGTTTTTCTAAGTGTAAGTTTTGGCTTGATAACATATCTTTCTTGGCTTATATGTGTCAAAGTATGGAATAATGATGGATCCTTCTATAGTCGAAGCTGTTTTAAATTAGAAGCAACTAAAGAATGCAAGTAAGATAAGAAGTTACTTAGGATTAGTTAGTTATTATCAGAAGTTTGTAAAGGATTTCTCTAAGATAGCGACGCCCCTCACGAACCTAATGTGCAAAGGAAATAATTGAATGGATAGATGTATGCGAGAAAGACTTTCAAGAATTGCAGAAAAACTTGACTGTAATTCCAGTCTTGGTTACTTTAGAAGGGAATGATGGATTCGTGACTTATGACGATGCTTCTATGATGGACCTTGGCACTATATTAATACAAAATGATAGAGTGTTCACTTATGCCCCAAGACAACTAAAGGATTATGAGATGAACCCCACGACCTTGAGTTGCAACTGTGGTTTTTACGCTAAAGATCTAGAGGCACTATTTTATGGAGTCCAATGTAAGACCTTCACCGATTATCAAAGTTTAAAGTATTTCTACACGTAAAAGGACCGAATATAAGGCAATAGAGATGGTTAGAACTAGTAATGGAGTTTAATTCTGAAATCTTGTATCATCCAAGAAAGACGAATTGGATAGTTGATGCTTTAAGTAGGGAGACTATTGTAGTATTGATGCCATTGCAAATTAGGTCCCAACCTCTAAGGAGAGAAATTATGGTCTTCGATAAAAAGACAACTCTCAGTGTTGACAGATGAGGTTCAAAGTAATCAAAACGAAGATGCAAGTCTAGCAATGATCAAGCTAGAAATAAAGGAAGGAAGATGTGAGGAATTTTGAGTTACCGATGATAGAACATTATGTCTTAAAGATTTCTTACTTGTTTTCAATGTTAATGGTTTAAGGAAAGGATATAGATTCATGATACTCTCTTATTCAATTCAACCTGCGACAAAGATGTATAATGAGTTAAGGATAAGTTTCTAGTGGTTTGGAGTAAAGCGTGATGTTGCAAGGTGTACGAAAAATAGTACGTAGTGGAATTTTAAAAAAATTTATATTAGAGTATTTTTCAAAACACAAGTTTGACATACTATATGCATGAATTAGCTAGATCTTACTAACCTTGTAATGTCGAAGAACTCTTGCAGTTCGTGAAGAGAAGTAATGTTCTAGAAAAGCCTCAACCAATTGGTCTTCTTTGCTATTCTCTATCCATGATCATAGTAAGTGTGGACTCACACATACAGCTCTTCCTCCAGGTGACTCTCCTTCCAACCAATTGAGATAACCCAAAGTTAGTGTTTATGATTTGTGAACAAAAGCTCTTAGGGAGTTTCAGAATCCCACTAGTAGATTTTCACTCTTAATCTCTCAATTGATCTAAATAACTTATGAGACTCACTCCCTATTTATAGAGGTTGGATCTAGGGTTAGTTCTTATCAGATAGATCTCAAAAATTTGAATCAAAATCAAATTCAGATCAATATCTAATGAAATCCGTGTGAAAACACGTGATTTGTTTATCACGCATAGGCAAGCCGATCTACCTAACTGGCAGGCTGAACTTGAGGATCGGTATGACAAACTGTCAAAAAAAAATCTCAATAAATCTTTTATTTTTCACCTAAGATTCTATAGGATAAAGCCTTAGTTTTAATTTAAATAACCCAATAGAGAAGTTATTTAATTAAAACAACTTTATCTAGATAACCTCTAGGAAAATAAATAGATTCCTAATAATTCTACAAGTTTATCTTGATTTAATTTATTTGAAATTAAATCAACTGATAAACAGATAAGAATTATTCTATCCCAATAACTCAACAAGTTTATCTTGAATTAGTTTTGTCACAATATTAATTCAACCGATAAACAGACATGAATTATTTCATTTTTTCAAATTTCAACCAATCTAATAAATCTGATATAAGTCACCAATTATTGGAAAAAGCATGCCGTATCGTTACAGGATTTTATGAGCTAGCAAAGGGACCAAATGGACCTATATAGTTTAAGCTCTCGATAATTATGAAACCTAATATCCCAGATATACATTTCATAATTATCAACTCCAAAGCTACTTTGCTAAAAGCTTGGAGCTGCACTCTCGAACTATATAGAATTGCGAAGCCCGTATAGTTAAGTATCCATGACATATCATGGTGTATTGTATCCTCATAGGATTATCCATAATCAGCTTAACGACAAGTTCTGTCTTACCTTTCTGATTATTTTATCTTACGTTCTATTGTCTCACCATCGGAAAACTTATCATCCAAAGACAGTATACCATTCGGTTACACCTATGTATCCAAATGGTTGAGTGCTCTAGTTTTTCAATTACAGGATAACGCATATAAGAGGATATCACTACTCCTAAAGAGGAGCTATGGATTCCATATCTATGAATAACAGGTCTACACTATCAAGAGTCATGCCTCCAATGTACGGGCATGCATACCATTATTAAAATGTAGGTGTCACCCTTTGGTATATCGAAAGACACAAGTCAAGACAACGGGCCTACTATTTATCTCAAGATAAAGATACAATACAAATGATTGTTTAAAGGGAATCGATTTGCCAAGATAGAATTATTAATCCAAATCAATTCAATTTATGTCCTGATCTAACACATCGTCACTTATGACAACGTTTCAATGTTTCTATTCATGGAGTCCATCTCCGATGGCCAAGACAGACCATCTCCCAATAGAAATATAGATAACATAAAATCTTTACATGAATAAAGTGCCCAACTTTATTCCCTCGATTGCGGATCTAATGATTTAGACTATCACCTTAAGAATCGTGTCTTCTGCATAATCCGTCCATCATATGCCTAATTCTTAAAGGTTTAGACCACAGTCTCAGACTATTGTTTGCGTATCATACATTCAACAAATATGAACATAAAGAGGACAAGATTTGGTATATAAATAATAAATGAATTCTTTATTGATAAAAATGTCTCCAAAAACATATTACATTTTTACTACTTAGGGCATACATGTCTAACAATCTCCCACTTGCACTAAGTGAGTAAATATGATAAATCTTACATCCCCAAAGCCTCCACATGCCTCTCGAAGACTCTCCTAGTAAGTGTCTTCATGAATGGATTAGCTAAATTATCCTCTGATGTGATTTTGCACACTGTGACATGCCCGCCCTCGATGAAGCCCTTTATCACATGATACTTCTGATCAATATGCTTACTCTTCTTGTGAAATCTTGGTTCCTTAGAATTAGCTACCGCCGCAGTATTATCACAGTACAGTGATACCACCTTATCCATGCTAGGAACTACCTCAAGATCTCCAAAGAACTTGTGGAGCCACATTGCTTCTTTTGAAGCATCACTAGTTGCCACATACTCGGCCTCCATCATTGAATTCGAAGTGCAATCTTGCTTCACACTTCTCCAACTGATGGCACCGCCACCCAGAGTAAACACAAACCCAAAAGTCAATCTCCTCGAATCCAGACAAGATTGAAAATCTGAGTCAATATATCTTAGAGGAGTCAAATCCTCAGCCAAATACACAAGCATATACCCTTGAGTCCTTCTCAGATACTTGAAAATATGCTTGACCGCAACCCAGTGGTTTGGTCTTAGATCCGCCTGAAATCAACTTACAATCCCGACCACATAACAAATATCCGGTCTTGTGTAAAGCATGGCATACATGAGACTACCCACTGTCGATGCATAAGGCACCCTCTTCATGTATTCTCTTTCTTCCTCATACTTTGGAGAGTCTTTCTTATAAATAGTAATTCTAGACCTATATGGTTGCCCACCTTTCTTGGAATCCTACATTGCAAACCGCTTGAGAATTTTATCTATATAGCTAGCTTGCGACAAAGCTACCATTTTGTTCTTCTTATCCAAAAAGATCTAGATACCGAGAACAAAATTAGCCTCACCAAAGTCCTTCTTGTCAAACTGCTTGATCAACCCTAATTTGACCGATGACAACACCCCAACATCATTGCTAATTAGCAGAATGTCATCTACATAGAGCAGTAGAAAAACCACCTTCCTATCCTTAATGTGTTTGTAAACACATGGCTCATCCATATTTTGTGAAAACCCGTAAGTCTTGATCACTTGATCAAATCTTATGTTCCAAGTACAGGAAGCCTGCTTAAGTCCATAAATTGACTTTAGCAGCTTAAAAACCTTGCCCTCTTGACCCTAGACCTTGAACCCGTCTGGTTGTTCCATATAAATAGACTCATTAAGATGGCCATTTAGAAAAGCAGTCTTGACATCCATCTACCAAATCTCGTAATCGAGAGTAGCAGCTATGGACAAGAGAATCTGGATGGACTTAAGCATGGCTACAAGCGAAAAGGTTTCCTCGTAATCGATTCCTTCCTTTTACGTGTAACCCTTAGCTACCAGTCTAGCCTTAAAGGTTTTGACCTTTCCATCCATTCCTCTTTTCCTCTTATAGATCCACTTACACTCTATGGGCTTTACCCCTTTGGGAAGATCCACAAGCTCCTAGACTTGATTTGTTCCCATAGACTTCATCTCTGTGTTCATGGCCTCTGTCCAGAGTTTCGAATCAATATCCTCCATAGCCTCTGCGTAAATATAAGGATCCTTGCCATGTTCATCCGGTTCAGCCAAGAAGGCCTCCCCATTAAACATATACTTCTCGGGTTGACGCTCGATCTTTCCACTACTCCGAAGCCCCTTAGATTGTTGTTTAGGTTCATTTGGTTTTACTACACTGATCGAAACAGTTTCATTCGGAACCTTCAGAGTGATTGGATCACTCCTAAACTTTTCAAGCACTACTTTGCTTCGAGGCTCAAAGTCGTCCATGTAACTCTCCTCAAGGAAAGTTGCATTAGTTGAAACCACGACTTTATTTTCCTTTAGATTATAGAAATAACCCCCTTTAGTCCCTTTTGCATATCCTACAAACAAGCAAACTTCCAAACATGCTTCCAACTTATTCGCATCCTTAAACAGGACATGAGCCAAACATCCCTATATGCTAATATGGTTCAAGGATGTCTTCCTACCTATCCATAACTCGTCAGGAGTTTTAGGGATCGATTTTGAAGGCACATTGTTCAAAAGATAACATGCGGTTTGTAGTGTATATCCCCAAAAGGACAAAGGCAATGATGAATAACTCATCATGGACCTTACCATGTCCAATAAAGTCTTATTCCTTCTCTCCGCTACGTCATTCTGCTGCGGAGTGCCTGGCGCAGTCAAAAAGGATAAAATCCTATTTTCTAATAAGTGTCCTAGAAACTCATCAGAAAGGTATTTTTCACCTCAATCGAATCGAAGTGTCTTTATGGGTCTACCCAATTGCTTTTCCACTTTAGCTTGAAACTCCCTGAAATTGTTAAAAGTTTCACTTTTGTGGTGCATCAGGTACACATACCCATACCTTAAGTAATCGTTAATAAAAGTGACGAAGTACTCATACCCTTCTCATGCCCAGATGTTCATCGGTCTGCAAACATCACTATGCACAAGTTCTAGAACCCCTTTAGCCCTATTGCCCTTAGACTCGAATGGTTTTTTGGTCATTTTACCCTCCAAACAAGATTCACATTGAGGTATGGATTCTACCTTTAAGTGACTTAAAGGTCCATCCTTTACCAGCCTTTGATTCCTATTTAGGTTAATATGACCAAGGCGTAAATGCCATAGATAAGTCTTATTAGAGTGAGAAGTTTTAAGTCTTTTTGAGTTATCATCATTGATCTTAGCATTAAGCAATAAGTTCATCTTAGGTTTGATAAAATATAGATTATTTTGCATCCATCCAGAACAGATAAAAGATTTATTTTTACGAATCACGACTTTATTATTAAAAGAAACCAAATAGGAGTCTTTGAATAAACAAGATACAGAAATTAAATTCCTTCTAAATTTAGGAACATAAAAACAATCTCGTAAAATTAAATTCCTATAATTATCAAAATGAAGATGGACGTCTCCCATTGCTTCCACTGAGACCAAGGATCCATCGTGCATCTAAAGCGTGAAGTCTTCATGAAGCAAACTTCTCATTTCTTTGAACCCCTGCAGAGAAATACAAACATGATTAGTTACACCAGAATCTATTACCCAAATGTCATTGGATTCCTTAACCAATCAAGTTTCTAAATACAGAAGATTACACCTACCTCATTTGGAAAGGAAGTTCTTGCAATGCTTCTTGATGTGCCTGACCTTTCCATAGTAGAAGCACTTAAGCTTCTTTAGGTTCTTCTTCTTCTTCTTTTTCTTCTTCTTGCTCTTGTTGTTAGCAAGAATAGAAGACTTTCTATTCTTGGGCCGTTGTTTCTTTCCATTCCTAGAGTTAGGATTGGAACCAGAAGCAATCTCCAAATTGGCCTCGCCACCCGCAGGAGATTCCTATAACTATTTCATTAATTCTATGAAGGTCATATCTTGTCTATTGCTCAAATTAAATGTAGCTCTAAACAGAATAAATTCCTTTGATAGAGTCTCAAAGACTATAGTCATCTGAGTTTTAGCGCTGATGTCGACTCCACTGGTTTGTGCCTCAGCGAGGTAACCCATGACTAACATCATGTGCTCTTTTACAAATGTCCCTGACCTCTGCTTGTAGTTTAAGAGTTTTTGAAGTGCCCCTTACCGCTTTGTTATGGCTTGGCCTCCAAAAATGTCTTCTAGATTATCCAAGATCTACTTAGTAGTCTCATTATCCTCATGTTGAGCCTGTAGTACGTTATTTATGCTGGCCATAACATAGCAGCGGGCTTGATCATTTACATCTTTCCAATGATCGTACGCTTGGAATTGCTTATTAGTTGAGTCTCCCATAGGCTCGAGAGGACAAGGGGTTGTCAGCACAAATTTTAGTTTCTCAAAGGAAAGGACGTTATCTAGGTTCCGTTTCCAATCACTATAATTCTCTTCAGTTAATAGGTTTTTGTCAAGTATCAAAGATAAAGGGTTTTTAGACATTTTTAATCTACAACAAAGAATCATATACCAAACATGAGCAAACACATCATAATGATTTAGTAAGATAGCATAATCATGTAAAATCATACAAATGTGTTTATGTGTCAAAACCTTGAAAGTATCACAGCCTTACAACGATAATTCCCAACTCAGAATTCAACAAGCTCCTAGGGGAGTCATGCCAAATTCAATTAGGAACACTAATCCCCTTCTGATTAATATATACCATCTAGGACTTGTATGATCCAGCATATATTAATAATCGTTTCTTTGGCTATTAATTTTATTAACAGAGCTCCTAAGGGAGGTTAATAATAAAATTAACATGAGTGTATAACTATCATTTCAATATTTTATCCATGATTTATAATCATCACCTAGGGGTGTGCAACCATAAATCATGCTAAAATACTTTATCCTCTCGGAGATCCAATCTAGTACATGATAGAAATCCCTTTCTAGGGGTTGGGACTACCATGTTCTTCCTATGGACCAATAATGAAGGCCTTAGGTCCTCTCTTCAATAACCTTCTCCCACTCAATCTTTTGAAATCAAGGTTTTATTTTAAAAGATATGCATGAACAATTTTAATTGAGCAGCACTCCCTATTCTATATGGCATGTTATCAACATACATGGCAAATCATATTATAATAAGTGACCATACCAACGCGTTGAGTAATCTCGAATGGCCCAACGTACCTTGGTGCAAGTGTTCCACTTACACTGAATCACATGATGCCTTTGTAAAGTGATACCTTTAAGAGAACAAAATTTCCTACCTCAAATTTCAAGGGTCAGTGTCTTCTATCCGTATAACTCTTTTGTCTACTCTGAGCTACCTTCAACCAATCTCAGATTACGGTGACTTTCTTGTTGCTGTCACGGATCTCATTAGGCCTAAGAATAATCCTGTCTTCTAGTTTTGCCCAACATACCAGTGACCGACACAATCGTCTATACAGCGCTTCAAATGGTGCCATTCCAATACTCGCTTGGTAGTTATTGTTGTATGCAAACTCTATCAGATGCAAATATTTTTTCCAATTCACATCAAACTCTAACACACATGCATGTAACATGTCTTCGAGGATCTAAATGACCCGCTCAAATTGCCCATCGGTCTAAGGATAAAACATTATGCTAAAGTTCAAATCTGTTCCCAAAGCCTCCTGAAAGCTCCTCCGGTACTTGGCGTTAAACCGGGTGTTTCTATCGGATGTGATGGACAAAGAAACTCCATGCAATCTCACTATATTTTGCAAGTATAGCTCCCCAAGAACTCTCCTTGAGCATATTGACTTGAGAGGAATGAAATGCATCAATTTCATTAACATGTCGACCATGGCTCAAATTGCATCGTGCCTTTGCTTCGTCCTCAGTAATCTAGTAAGAAAATCCATCGTGATGTGCTCCGATTTTCACCCTAGAATAGGAAGCAGTTAAAGCTAACCTGTTGGCTTCTGATGTTTAGCTTTCACTTGAAGACAAGTCGTACATTTGGCCACGTATTTTCAGACATCCTTCTTTATACCTCTCCACCAGTATTGCCTTTTTAGATCATGATATGTCTTCATGCTTCTTGGATGAATGGCAAACTGAGACTTATGGGCTTCATCCATCACAGCCTTCGTCACTTCTACAATTGTTGGGACTACCTAATGCTACCTGAAATACAGTGATCCATCAACATTATCCTCAATTCCTTAAATTGCTTCCTATTCTAAGTCCGCATCCAAATTCCTTACAAATGTTGGTATCGCCATTGATTCTGTTTCACCATCCGAACAAGAGTTGAGGTCGTCTCCATATGATATACCGAAACTCGATCGTAGTCTTCATAATACTGTAACCCAAACTCACTCACTATCGCGTCCTTTTTCCAATCCTCAAGAGCCAAACTAGCGAGAATCCATGAAGACTTCCAACTGAGCGCATCTACTACAATGTTAGCTTTTTTAGGATGGTACTGCAGCGTAAAATTATAATCTTCAATGTATTCCATCCACCTTCGCTACCTCAAGTTTAGATCCTTTTGAGTGAATAGATACTTCAAACTCTTATGGTCGAAGAAAACCTAGAATGTCACCTTGTACAGATAACATCTCCAGATTTTCAATGCATGAATCACTATTGCGAGCTCTAGGTTGTGAGTAGGATAGTTCTGCTCGTGTAGTCGTAGCTATCTCGATCTATACGCCACCACACGTCCATGTTGCATTAACACGCATCCAAGTTCGTGTCCTGAAGCATCTACGTAAACTTTGTACTGCTCATCACTATTCAGAATAACCAACATCAGAGTTGTAGTCTACCGATTCTTTAACTCTTGGAAGGCAAACTCGCATTCTTCATCCCATTCAAACCTGACATTTTTCCTAATCAGTCTTGTCAGTGGAGTTGTTATCTTCGAGAAGTCCTTTATAAACTTCCTGTAGTATCCTGTGTGTCCCAAAAAACTACAAATTTCTGCTACATTCCTTGGTCATTCCTACTCCACTATGGCTTCTACCTTGGATGGATCCACTAAGATACCTTGCTCGAGGATGACATGTCCTAGAAACTTGATTTTTGTTAACCAAAACTCACACGTTTCTTTCTTGGCATACAACTGGTGCTTCCACAGGTTCTGAAGCACGATCTTAAGGTGTTGCTCATGCTCTCCTCAAGTTTTAGAATAGACCAAGATATCATCAATGAACACAATTACGAACTGATCCAGATAAGGCCTGAATATTCTGTTCATTAGGTCTATGAAAGCTGCCGAAGCATTTGTTAACCCAAACAGCATCACCAAAAATTCAAAATGTCCATACCAGGTCTTGAAAGCTGTTTTAGGGATGTCCTCTTCTTTAATCCTGAGTTGGTGGTATCCCGAATGCAAAATCTATCTTTGAAAACTACCACGAGCCTCCACACTGATCGAACAGCTCATCGATCTTAGGCAAAGGATACTTATTCTTCACGGTGACTCGATTTAGCTGCCGATAATCTATGCACAACCTAAGGATCCCATCATGCTTCTTAGCAAATAAAATTGGTGCTCCCTACGACGCTGTGCTATTTTGGATATACCCCTTATCAGCAAGCTTCTGACATTGCTTTCTCAATTCTTTCATTTCTGTCGGCGCCATCCAATAAGGTGCTATGGAAATCGAAGCCGTTCTTGGAAGTAACTCGATGCCAAACTTAATCTCCCCATGCAGCAGCAATCCTGGCAACTCGTCGAGGAAGGCATCTTCAAACTCATCAACTACTGGAATTGCTGCATTTCTTCTCGAGGCACTGGGTTCTCCTTCCAAGTTTATGAGGAAGGCATAGCAGGCTAGATTCTTCTATCCCCGAGACATGTCTTTGTGAGACGCTCACTCATTATTCGATCATTACCTCCCTGGTAAGTGATCGTCGTTCCCCTATCAGATACTAAGGTCACTCTCCTAAGTTGATAGTCTACAACTGCATTGTACTTGGACAACTAGTCCATCCCTAGGATTATATCATGTAAATGCATGGAAATTACAATCAAATCACTCTTCAGAATCTCATCCACAATATTTATTTTACAAGCCTTACATACACAGTTCACACACACCCGCCCCAATGGTGACACAATAACTAAGGGGTCGTCAAACTCTTCTATCTCTTATTTCAAGGCATGTACAAAAGAACTTGAAATAAGAGAATGAGTGGCACCAGTATCGAATAAAACATGGGCTAAGGACTGAGAAACTAGAACCGTACCATCGACAACTGCATTGCTAGTTTGGGCATCCAAACTCCCTGATGTCATGGTGTGAACCTAACCTTAAGCTTTTGCTTTCCCTCTACCAACATTGCTAGGCCCTGGATTAGTCTACTGATACTACTACGGTGGGGGTGACTACATATTAGTTGTGCTCGGCACTCGATATTTAGGGGTATTGCTCTAGAGTTCTACAGTTGGTGTCCTTGTGCTGGGTATGGCAGTTGCTGGGGAGAGAACTGATGGAATTGGAGCTGAGGAAATTGTTGAGGCATAGGTAGAGTCTAAGGCTGAGGCTAACGACTGGCTCCTTCTCTAGCCTAAAGTCCTAGACGAGCACTCCTGATCAAGCAATTTCTCTTGATATGTCCTGGCTGCTGGCAACAGTGGCAATGAAAGCTGTAGGGATTGCTGCGCCCACTGCTAGATAAACTGCTGCTCCTGTTGTTCGCATTACCCTATTGATTCTTCCCTTGAGTTGGATGGCTACTGGTGCTTCTTTGCTGCTCCTTTATGGTCCTCCTGATGTCCTTGCTCGATCCTTATAATATTGCATATAATCACTTTCCATAGATTTAGCTGACAACACAAGCTCACCAAAATTCCTAAGTCGTAGAGCAACCACCTACCGTAAAATAAAAGCTTTAAGCCCTTCTTGAAAGTTAATACACTTCTCAGCTTCGATGCCACTGCAGATGGAGCAAACCTGGCCAGCTCTTTAAACTTTGCCTTGTATTCTTGAACAGACATACCACCCTGCTGCAATCTGTAAAATTCAGTAGCCTCCTACTGTCGATATCCTTGTGGAAAATAACGATAGTAGAACTATTCCTCGTACTTGTCCTAGCTAATGCTCCCGTTGTTCTCTAGGCGTTTAGCTTGCTTCCACCAAGTATTAGCACCACCTTTTAATTTATAGGCTGTAAACTCCACACGATACTCTGCACGCATGCCAAGGGTATCCAGTTGTTTTAGAATTGAATCTAACCAATATTCAGCCACTTGTGGGTCCTCATTTCCATCAAAGATCAGAACATATGCTCGCCGAAACTCCTTAAAATATGCATGCTGATGACTAGTCTCAGAATCCTCTAGTCTTGCCCTTGCTGCCATCTGCCAGAATGTAGCAAGCATTGCTCCTATCATTCCTTCCTCATTTCCCAGGTTTGAGTTAGTAACAAATGAACAACGCCTTGGTGCCATAATTCTCTCACTTCTGAAAACAAAATTGGACTTCAGTGGTATTTCAATGTCGTATCTATGTGTGTACAATTCCCAAGGTCATAACCTAGGGCTTTGATACCATTCTGTCACACCCTAAAATATAGGGGGTGACGTGTCAATTAAGTTAATTAAGGAAAAACTTTAATTAAACACAAGTAAAAGAATTTAATTAATCAAGTAATAGGTGATAATTTAAAACACTTTTAAGCAATCATTTTTAATAATTAAACAAATTAAGTTAAAACAAAATGAAATAAAATAATAAAGAAAGAGAAAACACGTGTTGGGTTCCACCAGCCCACAACTTATGCACACACATAGTATTGACAATATGTAAACTATTACCACAGTCCAAAATAGAGAGAGAAATTAAAATAATACATACCTTGATTAATTTGTACAATAACCTACTTAAGTCTTCTACTGCTCACAAGTCCTGTTTGTGGACTCTTCGTCAATCCTAAGCTAAATTTCACCTAGAGGAAATGGTTTTAAAAACAAATAAAAAGTGAGCGAAAGACTCAGTAGGACTATGCTTTAAAACAAATAAATAATTTAAATATAAAATTTATCTTTCAAGGAAACTAATTAGAAACAGAATTAAATAAATAAATTCATTTATAAAAGTCTTATCAAAATAGTTCGTCTAGAAAGTACCTTTTAAACTTTCTCGGGCAAACCATAATTATCACCACCAACGTGGCCCAGCTGGATTTCAGGACCTACTCTTAAGGTTGCACGCTACACGACCCGATCTCTGAATATTGCATCATGCCCGTCTATGTATTTCTATAGTTAGTAAAATCTCATTTTACCAAGTATTTTGATTTACATTCATTATATAGTTCATTATGGAAATCACCTTAGCCTACTGTTTGTGAAAACAACCAATCAAAATCCTTTTTCAATCAATCATTGAAAACATTTTGATAAAAATCCTTTTGAGGCTAAAATAATTTAAAAACTAGGCTACCAAAGAAAGGGGTGAAGTCCTACCTCAATGTCTGATGTCACGACTCAGCACCGCAGTCCCGATCTGTTTTCCATTAGCTCTATGGAATTACGAACAACCTTAAATATATAAACCAAGTCTATCAGTATCTAGCTTAAGATATCCTATGTTGCTAAGCTATCTCATGGTGTCCTAGTGTGCCATTTGTGTTTATAAAATCATATTGTAAGATTAGAATCTCAATTGGGATTCAAAACAGTGAATATGGATGAAAAACAACAAATTTTTACTATGTTTAGTCGGCCTACTGGTCCCCCTAGTTTGGCCTGCCGGACTGTGTAATTTGGCCTACCTGTAAATCAGGTCCAGCCTACCAAAATTCTCCAAGTTTTGCCTGCCAAATGTATGAGTCTGGCCTGCCAAACTGGGCAAATTTTAGAATTTTTTAGAATTGGGTCTCAGCCTCCTCGAGCCCAATTCATATTTTCACGTATTTTTCTCAATTCCCAGGCATGAAAAACACTAACGTATGATAGAAAAACATAATAGAACACCCTTAAACTAGTTTAAACAAGATTTGCATTGAGAAATTCAAAAAAATCTGAAAATGTGAAAAATGGGAAAAAATAGAAAATCTTGATTTAAATTCATTTTTAATCAAACTAAGCCTAGATTCTAGATGTTTTAAGTTTCACAAACTTAGATTTAGGGTTTTCTATGCTTAAATAAGCTCGAATCTCAAAATGCAAGGAAAAATTAAAAATTTTGAAACTAAACTTTGAAATTTAAAAAATAACTAAACTAACCTTGATTTGCATTTATGGTTGCTCAAATGCATTCCTAAGCTCCCAATCTACTAAAAGTCGAAGCTTGAACTTGATTTTTGAATCCAAAATTGAGTGAGAAAGAGAGATAAAGAGAGACACAGAGAGAGAGAGAGCATGAAAGGAAGAGAGAGAGAGCAAGGAAGAACGAGAGTGAAAGGGAAAGAGTGAGGGAGAGAGAAATAAATAAAGAGGAAGGGAGGTGATTTTCAACAAGAAAACCATATGCAGCACACAGATTTCAAACAAGATGTGTTTGGTATTTTGACAAATTGTTTTGTTCTAAAATTCAAAATAACAAATACAAATAAAATAATCAAAAGTAATTCAAAATGATTAAAATTAAATAATTAGAAATAACATTAATTTAAAAATTTCACAAAATAGTCAAATTAAGTTTAAAAATACATCATGGCACACTAATTCACTATTTTGTACACTAAAACCACTTAATTAAATTTTGGGCATTACAGCTGTGTGAACTATAAAGGAACAATCATTGTCGATGCCGCCTCCATCGCACACCAAAATATTGTATCCCCCACCCCTTCTGATTTGTTGCCCCCCGTTTCTAGAAACCTACCACCCCTTGGCCCCCTCTGGCAATGTTGCTGTCCCCACCCTCCAAAAAGTTCAATCTGATTGAGAAGAGAAATTCTTCTGATAAGGTAGATCAAGATTTTTTTTTGGTAATGGTAGTATGAAAAAAAGAGGATAATAAAGGGGAAGAGAGTTTTTACTTTTTCATGAGATTTTTTTAGAAGAGAATTTTCTTTTAAAAAATAATTATGTTATTGGTAGAAGAAAAAATAAGTGTTTGTATGTGTGAATCACTCTAACAAATGTATAAATTAAGTATATGCTGAGTCATACACGTACGAAGATGGTTGGCCGACATTTTTTTGTCTTTCAATATTTTATATAAAATTGTATAAAATTTTATATTCTGACTTTCCTAATATTATATTCTGTCCCCCCCCTCCCCCCAAAATTATCTGTCGTATTCATTTACTTTTTTTTTAAATGTTAGTATAAGCTTCACCTCCCCTTATTAATTTTATAGCTGCACTCCTAATTACAGCTGCTAATAAAGACCGATGAGTAATAGAAATTAACTCTAGATTCATGGACAGATTGACATAAAAATTGACAGATTATTAAAACGAAAATGAGGTTTTTAAAATTAAGAGGCATACTATTTTATTAAAATTTTATTGAAAGTATTGTAGTTGCGTTCATTAAAGGGAAATGAGGTTTCCCCAAAAAAAAAAAAGAAAAAGAAAAAGAAAAAAGATTAGGCAAGAAATAGCTAAGTTATAAAAATTATTAAAAAATTTGAGGTTAACATTTATTGTTAACTTGAATGAAAAAAGTTATAAGACATTTATTGTTAACATGAATGAAAAAAGTTATAAAGAATAATAATAATAATAATAATAATAATAATAATATCGTCTTTGTACAAATTTGTAAGTTAATCTTATCAAATTTGCAAATTATTGATGCAGTTTATTTACTATCTTGGACGATCCGTGTCAATTACGTGATTTAATATAAACAAATGAGCTAACTGAAACAACATAACTTAATTTAGAGCTTAAATTATCATAAACGGTTGTCAAGTTACGTCGCAAATCAACCAACGGTACTTTTTTAATTTACATCGTCACATGGTCGCTAATCCATATATTGTCCTACAAACGCGTCAACAGAAAGCCCAGAAATTCGTCACATAATTACAAAATTGCCAAGTTAATTCGTGGTTTAACAACCAACTTCAGGTAGCCCATCAATTACACTCTAACTTATATAGCCGAAAACATACCATGTGGGATAATTAGAAAATTAGAAAAGCAACTTAAAAAGACTAAATACCTGCTACGTTTGTGGGGGAGGGGATGATTTCAGGTTCCTTTCATCCGTCCACGAGCTTGATGGCCTGGAAGATCTGACGAAGTCATTGTGTTAACCGCGTTCTCTTCGAGCCAATTGAAGTTTTGCGCCTTTTAGATGGTGGTAAAGTGAGGCGAGCTCTTCCGCATTCAGTCAGATTATTCCATAAGCCTTTTCATTTTGTTCAAAACTTCATGTAGAATGTAACAAAATCCTATATGTATACACAACTATACAACTATATGTATGTATGATATATATATATATATATCTATGTTTTTTTCTTTTTTTTCCCCTTCCTTTCTCTTTTCTAAGCTTTATTTTTACTAACTTTTATCTTTTACAATTAACAGCTAATTTGACACAAGGTGGTTGTTGGTTTTCTAAAACGATTTTAAATGAAATATACAGAAACATGGTAGAGGTGTAGAACGTATACAACAAAAATTTACATAAAACTTTTGTAAAACAATGGTATAGAGTATATTAATTTAACGCTTAATAAATATACATATAATTTTGTGCCTACCCAGTTCAAGTGAAGATGTCATAGATCTTCTTTCGAGAAACATTCTCTCAACGAAATTACAATCTTTCTCGTCTAGTCCTCGACATCGATTGGACAAACATGTGGGCATAGAAGGGAATTAGGCTTTTTCATGATCACTCAACTAATAGAAGGGAATTAGACTTTTTCATGATTATTCAACTAACCTTTAGTCTCCCACTAATCTCAGCACATGAGTAAACTAAGACTAGGAATGGAAAAACTTTTCTTCTCTTTTCTTTCTCTCTTTACATGCATTCTACTGGGGTTTACTTGCAAAGTCTTTGCTATCTAACTAAGACTCTCAATTGTGTATAAAATGAATAAATGAGGTTTTTATTTATAGAAAATGTGATACCTAATTAATTCTGTAAACTTCTTTTATTTTAATTTTAAATATCATATATTTAATTAAAATAAAAGTGATAATTCTTTCCTTCCCTTATCTGTTGTAGGCGCCATACACAGATATCATATTTGTGTGTGTGGTGCCAATGAGGAGAAAGGAGAGAGAAAAATATGATTTTTATCTAATCTGATTTGTTTTCAAATTCAAATTTCCTAATTTTGAATTAAATCACATTTATCAAAATTAGAACTTTCTAGTAAAGAAACTTAGTGAGCAAATCTTGGACTGTACAAAGAACCCTTCCATGTATAGATACACACCATACGTGGTGGTCGAATGTGTATCTTCCAAAATAAATTACTATATATTTATTATTAAATAATTTATTATTTAATAATTATAAATTAATTCATGAAAAATTTATTTGAAGTGATATTTAATTTGGAATTCCACAATTCTAAATTAATTAATTAAACCACTAATTTTACTTGTCCAAATAGTATTTATAAGAATGGCGAAGGGGACTAATGGACTCATAATTTCAAGCTTCAATAAAACCAATATGCTAATTAAACTCTTTAATTAATATATTATTCTTTTATTAATTCCAATGTACTTCATTAAAAACTTAGAATTGCACTCTTAAAATTCTATATATAATTAATTATACTTTAAAGTTGTTTATTTGACATAGTTTTTATATATAAGTTGATTCTCCATAAATAATTCATAATTATAGCTAGGTAAAATCTTTTAACCTTTCTAATTATATCTTTATCCTTAAGTGTTATTAATCGTCTAATGAGTAATAAATTTATGAACTTAATTACAAATTGAATGCTTATGTTATTTAAAACTAGAATTAACACTCAAGAGAATTATTCATCTATTTCTCGTTAGGGAAAGAATAGATTCCTTCTTATAATATTAACATTCCTGATTACTTACTTTATCATGCCTCCAAAATACAAAGGATGAGATAAGATTCTCGAATCCATACCGAGTAAATAAAAAGACATAATTCCAAAAATAACAGTCAGATAATAACTCAAGATTATGATAATCTTATATGTAACTATCAGTCGATGTGATTAGAATTAGCTATATTTGAATAGAAATTATTTAGCTATTTATATTACACCATGTCTCTATCCTATATAATCTCTTATGTATAGTGCGCTCATTTAATACCTCAGTATATTATGGTCCATATAAGACCATTTTATTCTAAATGGAAATGACATGCACTAGTTGTAATATCTTAAAAATTAATTAGTTTAAATATAGAATTTAATGAAGATCTAAACAATGAATTTTGTTAGCAAATTTTCGTATTTTGTTATTATGAAATTATGTGATTAAGATATAAGAAAATTCCATGTGCATATTGTGTGCAACTTTTTGTAAATTAAAGTGCACTTGTATGCACAAATTTTGTTAGTAAAATACTAAAAAATTTGTTAAATGTCTTAAAAGGCAAAATTAATGTCACATGGTTTGAATTAAAATCCAATTTTTAATAAAAATACCCATTAAGTAAATATTAATTTATAAGATTAACAAATCATGTAAAAGTCTTAGGCAATATAAGAGTTGATAGCGTATCAGTTAATTAAACTGGTACAGATTTTCGTATCTACAATCCACCAAGTTCTCAAATGCAATGTACAAAGACACTCAAAAAGTATAGTGATCTATACAGTAGAATTATACAGAATGAATACCCACATAGCTAGGCAAACTTTTGATAGGAATTAAATAGTATGAGTACACAATATATTGGAATACTTTTAGATTGAAAAAAAAAATATCTCCTCAATACCATAACGATAAAACAAGAAAAACATAGTTTAGAATGGATTTAAATTGTAAAAGTAAAACCTAGGTAGATTAAGTATACAAAAAGTCAAGAGTTCCTATCCATTTGTACCTCAAAAATTGTGCAAAATTTCTCCTTTGTTCTCTAATAAAATCTAGTTTCCAAGAGGGGTTTTTGTAGCAAAATTTTTGTTCCATTTAGGTCTTTAGACTAATGGCCTATGAATACCAAGGGACCAATTTAAAAACCATATTTTTTTCCCTCTCTAAGTTTTGCTCCAAAGGCCAAAATTATCTCCATTTTCTTTCCCAAAATCCATAACTCTCTAAGCAAAATGTCCTTACGGGTTGTTTCAAAATCATGGCTTAAAATAAAATGCAGATATTATTCAAGTTTATGCTTTATTTCAAGAGTATGTCTCATATTTAAGATGGATTTTTCCGTGTGTATATGTTTGTTATTCTATCATTAATCATTGCATATAAACTAGATAAATTTACAGTGATATAAACTAATTTATTTTATCAAAATCTTACAAGTTTGTTTTTTATCCCTCTCTCCACTAATGTAGAATGACAATAAATTAAAGATTATTAGGACTTTATTCGGCTTGTAATATAAGACTAGGGTGAAAACGTCAAATGAAGGATAAATTTAAAGTTTGATTCACCCATAAGACACTTACATTATTCTCAGCCCTTTGAAATGTACAAATTATTTCCTAAGTAACAAACCCAAACTTGAAGTAAACTTTCATTTGACATCCACATTTTATTCTTTTTTTTCACTTTTCTTATTTTTTTTTACTTTGTTTTATCTTTTATTTTTTATTTTTTAAATTTTTTTTTGAATTTACAGATGTACAAAATAAACAAACTTGCTGTCATAACCCTTCCCATCCTCCCTTAACATTAGCATAGCCCAAAATACATTTGAACTGAATGAATGAAAGGTAAAAATAAAGGATATGAAATTATTAAAAAGGTTAAGCTAAAAATTTATGGGTGACAAAGAAAATGAAACATAAGCATAACAGGGTAACTAGGGATATAAAATGTATGAAGATAAGCTGAAAGGCTCAAATGATCCGAAGATGACCTAAATTATGTTCTTAACTTAGTATTACTTAGGATTTTGCCTTGAAAGGGATTCAAACAAATTATAAGATTTTATAAAAATAAATAAGATTATATTAACATAAACAGTCTCTAAATTAGTATAACAAATCAATGTTTAAGATTAAGTACTCAAATTTTGGAAAAAAATCAATCTAAATGTAAGGCAAATAGAAGAAATTAACATAAGCTTAAACAATACCTGAATTTTATAACAAGCCATGATTTAGCCATGTTTCTTTATCAGATAGGAGGCATTTTAAAAACAAACAAAACAAATATTTACAAAACATTTTTGAAGTTTTCAAAATTTTTTTATTTTTTAAAGACTTTTCAATTTTTAGTTTTGTTAATCAGATGCAGATGCTAACAAACTCAACAAATGAAATATGATACAAAAATGACTAGGACATGTCTTAAGAATGCTTAAGACTCCATAACTCTGCTATCCAACACATGCATGCATGCACACAATATGGAAAATATAAGCATGAATGAAAATATATGAAAAATGACATTCTCAGACCATATTTAGACACGTTTCAAAACTAACTCTTTCACTCAGCAATCTCAACACTAAATAAGAATATTAACAGTTTTACAAACAGCACACCATTTTTTTGTTTTTTTGGTTTTTTTTTTGGTTTTAGAACAAGTGCCATTTTAGACATACAAAAACAGGCTCAAGCATGAACAATTGTGGCCAAAATTTGAAAAATTTTGACACAAACTCTCTTCCCCCAACCTAAATTGAATATTGTCCTTAATGTTTAACAAGATTAAGTAGAAAGAGCAACATCATATGTATAAGAATGGTTATTCAAAACACAAAAAGAAAAATAAACAAAATATAAATAAACATGCTCTAAGTAAAACTGAAAGATTAAAGAGTTTAGAGATAAAGATCCAAAACTTGTTTGCACTTCCAACTAGGCTTTGAAGTTGTAGTGTTTGCCTTGGGAGTGATGACTTGTATTTTCTTGAGCAATTCCTCAATAGTAGGTGTAGAGATAAAAATGTTTCTTCCTGAATCTACAAGAAAAGTTTGTACCATAGCAGTATATAGAAAACTTAAAAGACTATAAAAAAAACCACTAACATTAAACACACCTAGTGGTTTATTAAGAATACCTAACTGATATCAACTAGCTATGACAAACATTTCTTCTATAGTTCTTAGATCTCCTAGTAAAACAATGAAAGCATCTGAGAAACGAATCATAAGTTTTAAATGATTAGGGATATTTTGACAATTTTCTCGATTCATATGGTTTTATCACAAAGATTGTCTTGAACAAGAAAACAAGGGATAATATCTAGGACTTCCCTTGCTTTGGCTCTAGCTGTGACAATTCCCATTAAACCAAGACTACTCCCTCTATACACAAGATTTATCTTTTCATTAGCCATGACTTGCCTTAAATGGAATGCAACATTTGCATAGTCAATACCCTTTCTTGAATTAGAACCAAAAAATACATAGATGTTTTTGAAATTCAAAGATGATTAGGACGAGGACTCTATATTAGTTTCTAAGAATCTAAAACTATTTTCTTAGAATTTATTTTTTTAAGTTGAAAACTTATTACACGGCTCTGAGTAAGACTCTAACGTCAAATGAGATATAATACATAATCGAGTGTAATCGAAGACAAATGGGCAAGCAAAGATGGATGAAGATAGATATGACTCAACTATGGAACTTTTAAAATTTTTACTTGACAAATTATTCAACTTTTGAAAAATTAAAAAAATGTCACGCCCCGGAGTACGGGAGGTGACGTGGTGGTTTAGTTAAGTTAATTAAATAAAGATTTAGCTAAAAACAGGGCTTTAGAATTTAATTTATAAGTAAAAATGAGATAATTTTAAAATCGTTCGAATTGAAGAAATTAAGGAAATAGAATAAACTATCAAAATAATTGAACAAATAAAAAGAACATTAAAATAATTAAATACGACGTGGAACGAGTATGGGTCCCACTGGCCCACATATTGTGCACACACATATAGTACTGACAATATTACCATACAACCACAGTCCAAAGTAAATAGAAGTTAGGAATTTACATGCCTTGCTTGCTCTATTACAACCTACCCAAATCTTCTATTGGTCGTAAGTCCGGTCAGCGGACTCTTCTCTAATCCTAAGCTGATATCCACCTAGGGGTAAGATTTTAAAACAATGAAAACGTAAGCAAAAGGCTTAGTAGGACTATATTTTAAAATAAACAGATAAATATTCTAATAGAACTTTCTAAATAAATAAATAATTAAATAAATCAAATAAGTATTTTCATTTACTAAAATTCTATTAAAAACAGTGTATCAAAAGTACCTTTTTAATTCTCTCGGACGAACCAAATATTGACCACCGAAGTGGCCCAGCTGGGTTTCGGGACCTGTCCCCAAGGTCGTTCACTACACAACCCGATCTCTGATATGGCATCATACCCATATATCTTTTTATAATTAAAAACCTCTATTTACCAAATATAATCATTAACATTTATTATGAGGTTTATTATGAGCATTTCTCAATCAGCCATTTGTAAAGATATTCAGACAAAAATCATTTTCCAATCAATGATCGAAAACATTTGATAAAAACCCATTTTTGGCTTAAATCATTTTTGAAATAGGGCTACCAAAGAAAAGGGGTAGAAGTCCTACCTCGATTTCTATGTCGGTGTCCCACACCGCAATCCCGGTCCGCTATACGTTAGCTCCGCGGATCCACGCACAATTCCTAAACACATAGTAACTTAGTTTATTAGTATCTAATCCGAAGTATCCTATGATACTAAATCATCTCATGGTGTCCTAGTGTGCCATTTAGGTTTATAAAATCATTTTATAAAGTTGAAATTTCAATCAGGGTTCTAAACAGTGAAAACGGGTGAAAATCACAAAATTTGAGTTAGGTTCGGTCGGCCTGCCGGTCCCTCTAGTTCGGTCGGCCGAACTGCACAGTTCGGCCTATCAGAAAGCTAAGTCCGGTCGGTCGAACATTTTCAGGTTCGGCCTACCGGTCGGATGAATCTGGCCTATCGATCCTTTGAATCCGGCCTGCCGATCTGGGAAATTCTAAAAATTTCCACGCACGGGTCTCGACCTCCCGAATCCAAATCTTCAAATCTAATCTATTTTTCTCAATTCTCAGGCATGAGAAATCATCATGAACAATAGAAAATCATAGTAGAACACTTTTTAATGGATTAAAACAAGATTTTCACAAAAATCCAAAAATAGAGAAAATAGAGGAAAAATGAAAAATCTTGATTTCAATCAGTTTTTGTTCAAACAAGGTTTGTATTCTAGCTAATCTAAGTCCATCTAACTTAGATTGAAGCTTTTCTAAGCTTAGAAATTCTTAGTTTTCAAAATACAAGAAAATTGAAAAATAGAAAAACTTTTGAATTTTAGAAACTAACCTCGAATCGAAGCTTTAAAATGATGTTTTTGTTGTTGAATCTCGTTCCCGAGCCTTCAATCTACTAACCCGAAGCTTGAAATCAATTTTTGATTCAAAATTTTAGAGAGAGATTGAGAGAGTGAGAGAGGAACCGAGAGAGTGAGAGTGAGAGGAGAGAGAGTGACGAGCGAGAGAGTGAGGGAAAATGAGAGGAAGAGAGAGAAAAGATGAAATAAATAGAGGGAGAGAGAGAAAAGTGGTTGCACAAGACTGTGTGCAACTACACACTATTTTCAAATCAAATTACTTTGTTAAATATTTCAATTAACAATTAAAAA
>CAMOHE010041284.1:0-10754 GCA_946598075.1 Artocarpus hirsutus | reverse complement strand
TTGTTTTGACTTCTCGCTGGATATAATTTTCTTAGGAAGGTGTGGAGATCACATTTACGCACGAAAGGACAAAATGGTTTTACTTTATTTTTATTTTAACCTATCATTTTCCCCTTAACGAAGATATTCATTAAAATATCATTTATTATTTAAATTTTATAAATATTAATTTTTTAGATTTTTTAAATATCATTTATTATTGTTATCTTGATAAGCTTCCCATTAGTTAATTTCTTCTTTCCTCTTTTAATAATCGTTCGGAGACTAGGTTCTTATTTTCTCTCCTCCGGCCGACACAATACAAACTAGTTTTGCAAGCCTTTAAATTTGAACCTCAAACTAGAAGCACATCATAAACAGGCCTTACCACTGTACCACACCACAAGTTGTGTTATAGTCGTGCTCAATAGGTATATATTACATACATGTTTTTAGCAATTTCATTTAGTAGCCGCCTTACAGTTGCCACCGCGTCACTCCGGTTGCAGCCACAGTCGTCTCTGTTGCTTCTTTTTTTTAAATGGTTTATAGGGGTCGCTGTCAAGGTTGTAAACAATATGGGCACATAGTGTAATGATCGAAAAAATTTTATTAATAAAACTTAATATTTAATTAAGTTTAATTAATAAATTTATTTTTTAAAAAATAAGATTTTTGTAAAAAGTTGTAATTTTACAAAAATTATGATAAAGTATGAATAAACGACATTGATTTTATGCTTTATGGCAAATGTGATGCAATATTGGGTATGGTAGAATACAGATTTTATAAGTTGAAGTACTCAAAAATTTGTAAATAATATCCATTAAATGAATTTTATATCACAATTAATTGTAAAATTGTGGTATAAATGAATAGATGATTAGAATGTAAATAGGATATGGAGGCCGTCCAAACTCTAACCTGGGATAGGAAGGAGGCCAGAGCAGTATAAGAATACTGCTAAGTGAAAATGCAAATACGGAAAACGTTATGATTGGCCTCCAAAATTGAACGAAAAGGAAGTTAAATATTTTTATATAGTCTAAGGATATGAAATACACTGATTTGACCACGATAGTATAAGAAAAATACTGCGTGACAAAAAATTACACCGTGTAAATTTTTAACTCCACTAAGTGGACACTTTTTAGTTTGCTATTGGGCCACTAAGCCTTAAAAGGTGGCCCAATTATTTGATGACACCTAGAGGTGTACTCATGAGTTACCATGAGTCACCAAGTGAGATAAGGATGCGTTTAAGGCTTAGTTATCACAAATTTTTTCCTCTTTCTTCTCCTCCCAAGTTCGGCAGCCATTGTTGAGACCTTCAAAAAAATTTCTCAACCCCAAACTTTACAAAATTAGCCCCAAAACAAGTTTTAGAAGCAAATTCAAGGATTTTCACAAGATTTAAGGTAAAATTCTAAACTTTTTAATGAGTTTTTACGGGATTTTTCATTGGTTGAAGGGGAATATTAACCCATGCTATTTTTGCAAGAAAAGGAGACTTAGAAGGTAGCTCAAAAGGAATTTCAAGGCTAGAAATCAAAAGAAGGTTATTTTGGTAAGTTTTGGCCTTTAAAGTTTTGAAATTTAATGAATTTTATTTGGATTTTTATTCTTTCAAACCCATATGAGTTTTTGAGGTTATGTTTGATGAAATTTTATGTGAATGTGATGAAAGACATGTTTTAATTGTGAAATTTTGATTTATGGTGCAAAATGATAATTTTTGCATCAAAAGATATTTTTACAATTTTGAGGTTAAATTTTGTAAAAATAAGGTTTGAGCATGAGAATGACCTAAGTTAGGCATGAAATGGTCTCTGTAGGGGTAGATTTGAAATTTTGAAAAGGATTATGACAAAAACGTCCTAAGGACTAAATTGAAAGAAAATTTTTTTCCTCAACAGATTTGAAAAATAGCCAAAAAAACCCCAATACAGTGAGATTTTGAGAAAAGTTAAAACATGAAAGTTGTAGATCTCGATGAAACAATTAGATAATGTGAACGGTTCGTCGAAAAACTCAACTGTTTGTATTTTTTAAATTTTCAAGAAATTGTTAAAAGTGAAAAAGTGTTAAAATGACGAAAACATCATTTTTCAAAATGATTTGAGGTATGATACTTCAAGCAAAAATTTTTCTTATGAAAAATAAGAAATTTTGGTGTAAAGTGAAAAATTTTAGCCCCGATGGGCAAAATTATCAAAATTTTCGGTTTAGGGGCTAAACCGTAAAGTTTTATGAAAAAGGAGCATAAGAGGGTAATAAAGTGATACGAGCCACTAGGAAATTATTCTTAAATTAATATGTGGCTGTTTTTGCTAAAATGACGAATCGAGCTCGAATAGGTCTATAGGGCCACGGAGGGCAAAATTGTCATTTTTGTCTGAATAACTCGAATAACTCTAAAAAGGTCACAGATAGGAAAAGAAAGTGATTAGAAAGATTCACACCCTTCGTAAGTGACGATAGGGTAGAATTAGAAAGAAATAAGGAAGCCAGTATTTGTAAAGTTGTGTATAGTTATACAACTCGAAAAATTAAGTAACGAACGTTTTGTAATGAAACGTTTTGTAATTGGCTAATAGTTTTGTAATTGGCCAACAGGAACCTAGAAGTCTAGGAGAAAGGCAACTGAAGTTGATTTTGCAGTGCTCTAAAGCAAGTAAGTACCCTTCCCACCTACAGTATGAAATGGTAGGTGTAGAATATGTGTATATATACATTAGAGTATATACTACGATGTAGACTTCTATGTTGCTATAAAATAGATGTCTAGAGGTATAGAATCGATACCTGAGTGTATACGATTAGAGTACCTAAATGTATAATATGTTATGTACTGTTATGTACCTTATATTGTGTACCTGTGTGTACGATAATGAATACATGTATGTATATGAAGTAGATACTTGTGTGTACTCTGCTATGCATATGAACTTATGTACCATGGGTAACATGTGATTATCATTTCATGCCTGGTATGACAACCATATTAAATGGATTGGTAACTATGGCACCAGAAGTTAAGAAAAGTGTCGTACCGGCTCCCGAAGTAAGGGGGAGTTCAACGAATAAAATATGGTCACGGTGTTACGTAGACCTAAATCAAATTGTGCAATGGTATGAACACTTAGGCCCTAATGAAAGATAAGAAATGACCAAGATAAGGAAAGTTCATAAGAAATCATAATTGAATAGTGCATTCATTTGATTGTCCATGTGGGATTTATGGGACTTACTAGGCATTAGCACATTAAGTATTTCATGCTGTATGTATTCCGACGAGAAGGTCAGAATAAATTTTGATGATGAGCTGGTGGATGGATGATGTGTGTAGATTGGGTATGGAGTCCGCTACTGATTGTTTCTGTTGTGTATATTATAAGTTATTTTGAAAAGAAATGTTTGAAAAGGACAATGTTGTAAAAGTAAGAATGTTATGTAAATATAAGTGTGTGAAAATATTTTGGAAGTTACCAAAAATTATTGCAAAGTAAAGTATTTATTTCAGTTTCAAAAAAAAAAAATTCCTAAATTTTTGCCTCTAAGTAAATAAGAAAGAGTTTTATCACAGCCCGTAAAGGCGGGTTGTGACAGTTGGTATCAGAATGGAAATCTTGCCATCCTACTACACACCGTCATCTACTCTATTGTCATGGCTCAAGTAAGATAGTTTTATTTTAAGTATGAGAATGTTCAGTATTGTCAAGTATGGTATTGATATATGAATTATGATAATAAATATAGTATATGACGGAGCCGCATCACAACTGTGACATGGACGTCGATAGATGAACAAGTATTACGTTTCAAGATGCGATGCCACCGCGTTACTATAAGAGTCGACAGCCTATGGTGCTGACCTAATGGCTTCACACGGTAGAGGTGATTTTCGATGCTTGCCATACGCCACTGCATCTCCAAGTCCTGTTAGCTTTCGGATTGTTATTTAGGGAAGCACTAGTATGGTGGCTAAGGATTGCACCTGACGAGTGACCAAGCGATTGGTAGGGTTTTAGAGGACAGATTCTAGCCAAGTTAGTGCCTCTACCCCCAGCAGATGTTGTACACGTTCAAATGATTCCGATGGTGTGGGTAGCTTGGCGACACATGTTGTACTTGTGCGTGGAACCAATCTGGGGAAGATATGTAGGTGAGCTGGTAGATCACTACATTTTGAGGTTTCGTCGAACTATGATGCCCCAAAGATACCCTTACGACGTATTTGCGATCTTGTTTGGAGAGATCTACCTAATGTAGTTCAACAGCAGATACAATATCCGGGGAGCTTTGTCAGCATCCACAACTTCCTTATGGTAGTGTTACATGCAGCGCAGAATGTGGTTGCACCTCTGGAAGGTCCTCCAGCGAATATGGAAGACGACGATGATGATGATGATGATGACATGGATGAAGAGCCTGAGATTATTCCCGAAGTCATAATTGCAAGTGATGATGAATCTACAGATTCGGATGAAGAAGAAGAAGAAGACCCTAAGGAGGATCTCGACCAAAGTGATATGTCAGGGGTTGAGTCCGACTAAAAAGAATTTATGAAGACTTTTGTGTAGTCTAATGTACATAGATAAGGGATTAGTAATGTTTTGAGTGAAACACCCGTTATTTTAACGGGTATGATTTTTATAAAAATCATATGAATAAAATGTCACTTTAGTATTTCTTACCAAGTCTCCATAGGAAACATTCAAAATTTATCTATAACCCACTTCTACCAACCTTGTCTCCCTACATTAACGCTTAATTAAGTAGCCTCTTTCTCATTTGACTAAAGGTCTCCGAAGGAGACATAGAATTAATTCACCTCAATTACTAGGAGACATTGATATATTTTCTCAACCACCTTTTTAATGCTTCTTTCATCTTCTTCCACAACTTGCCTCATTTGCCTCCTCAATTATGTAGGCATTATTTACTAAAAGTCTCTAGGGGAGACATGATAATATTTTCTTTTAATGCTCATTTGTTTCTTCCTACTACTTTCCCCATAAACCTACAATTATCTCTCGTTCCTTAATTATTTTGATGCCTTTTTATTTAACCATCACCACCTTCTTCTTTAGTTTCTCATTCTCTCCATTTCTCACTTCAATTTCTAACTAAAGACACAAAGCATAAATCTCTCTTTGCAGCCAAAGTAACTATAATTCCCAGCCATGTTTGAAGTTGTTTTAGAGTCAATTCAAGCTAGATTTTTACTCGAACTTTGGTGTTTTTTAAAGGAATTTTGAGGTAGGTTTTCTTTGATTCAAACTTGGTTTTTAGTATATGTTTTTGATCTTTAATGTATAATTTTCGTGTTCAAAGTTCATGCAAATTTCTAATTATGTTAGCATGCATATTTGAGCATTTATGAACCAAAACTTGAGTCTTGAATTAAAACCGACAACCAACCTTTATTTTGGTTTGATGATGATTTTGGTATAAAACTCATGAGAATATGTTTAATATGATTATATAATGCATGCTGCATATTTTGGAATGATTTTGGGATTTTGATCAAGGATAATATGCTTTGAGTTAAAGAAGAATTTGACATTCCATAAACTTTGTAATACCTCCATGGACAGTGGCTCTTTCTTGAAATTCTGGGATTTGATGAAAATGAATTTTGTAAATTGGTTTGTATATTTAAAAAGTAGACATTCTAAGTTTTCTAACGAGCTATCATGAGCCTAAATTAGAGTTGTATTTTATTTTCTATGAATTTTTTAATTCTCGGATTGGAAACTAGTAAACCTACCAGTAGCGGTATATCACCCGTCTACCTTAAGTAAACCACTTGTTAACCCATGTGCTAATTGTAGACAGTGAACCCAACTTTGCTCACCTTCTAATCCCTTAATATCTTGTAACCTTTTCAACACTATCTTAAGTGATTTATGAATCTTATTAGAGACTAAAATATGTAGATTTACACATAATTCATTTATAAATGTGGTTATATATTGTGCTTTAGTTTTAATTGTCTTTATGCATGACTTAGGATCAAGAGTGTGTGGAGCTAACGTTAATTAATTCTGAAATTAAAAGATTGTTGAAAAGCTTGAAAGGTAGGGGTTCTATTACTCATCTTTTGTGAGGTTTTTATGGAATTAAAATTGATTATTTTATCACAAGATATATGTATCTATGTTGAACAGCTATTATATGAGAATCACATATGAAACTATGACATGAACTCGCCTTGTATTGATTAGCGAGGAATATAATGAATTAACATATGTTGTTATAAGTTGGGAAACATGGTTAGAAAAATTGTCTCTTTAAATAATGACTAAACATTGAGAAATGGTGAGACGTGAAGAGGGCAGCGATTACGTCTTTGGGCACGAATACCCTAAAAGGTAAAATAGGGGGAGGTGATGACGCTCCCTTGAGTCGAAAGTCCCAGAACATACTGTACAGAAATCGACTTGGTGAGGACTCGGGACTTGATGTCCCCTCACCGGAATACCCTCGGAATGTTTGGAGGGTAGCCAAGCACGCCCATTTGAGTTTCGATAAGTTGAGTGATACGTTATGTAATGTAGATACCTAGGAATAATGATGAATATTAATATTGTATATATGTATATGTATGAAACTTGATAATGATTAACTATGGTATCCACGGAATATGATCATAATAAACCACATAATTTGGATAATGATAAAAACTAACTAACCATGCAGATTTATTGTAGTAAAGAATAAAACTTTAAGGTGAGTAATGGTTTTTCCTACTGAGCATGTTGTCGCTCATTCCCTTATATTTTCCTCTTTTCAAGACTCACTAAGTGTGAAATGGTTATAAGAAAAACAGTTGAGAAAGCTATGTAGTTATATTACGTTGGAATTGCTTCGAATGCAAAGAATGATCTACATGTTAATGTAAGCATCAATTGTTACTTTCTGTGACTGTATTAAAATTTGTTGAGGGTTAAAATGATGATGATGACAATTGTATATTATTAAAATTTAAGGTGCTATATTAAACTGTGGTTTATTTATTTGTTTACGTTTTATTTTTATTTTGAAAGTTTCTATTTAAATCCTGGACAAATTACTTTGATATTTTATTTTCATTTTCTGATTTTTATTTTATTTATTTAAAAACTATTAACCCCATACAGGGGCGTTACATGATTATCTGAGTTAAATGTATAGGAAAATGAGAAATTTTCTAATGACTTTATGTGTCCAAGAAATTGAAACCAATGGATGGACTTGAATTTTGAGCAGAACACATTAGAAATGTGTAAATTAGCAAAAGAGTTTGACTATCTTTTGCGTCCATTTGTACCTAAATGGGCTCACAGGTTTGCAAGTTGGAGGAGTTTGGTAAGAATTGCTAGCATTCACAAAGATGCACCTTTTCATGACTTTTGTGTCATTGGTAGCTGAGGAGCATTAAACGAAAGCAAATTCTTTATCCAGTATATTTGTCTATCACTAATCTATAAATAATAAATTTCTGCACCTTTTTTTTTTTAACAATGGGAAGGGTCCCCAAGACAAGGCCCACAAGTTTGCTGGACTGTATGGTTCATCAAAAGATTAATTGACAGAGAGACTGATAAGGCTCCCGTGAGGATACATACCCCAAAAGATATAATGTTTTGTATTAGACATATCAATGAATAAATAAAATGAATTTTTCATTATATTTATAAGCATGTGTTTTGTGTACTTTTTAAATATCATTCAAATTTCATAATTATTTATATAACTTTAAATATTGTAAGTAAGTGTTGTATTCTAGAGGATGATATTTAAAGATAATATTAAAATATAAAATCTTTAATTGAGTATTATTAATGCAGGTCATTTCGATTAAGAATGAGATGGTCTTATCCAAATTGTTAATATAATGAGTTATCAAATAAGTGTATTGTACCTAATGTGATTATGTAGGACTAAGATATGATGTGATATGATCATTAATGTTAAATCGCATCCACTAATGGTCATATATAGAATCTTGATCCTGAGTTATTAGCAGACTCTTATTTATAGAATTATGTCTTTTAATTTACTAGACAAAATTCAAGAATGCTAATCCTATCTCTTGTATATTGAAGGCATAATAAAGTAGCCATGAATATTAATATTACGAGATAAAATCCATCCATTTTTTACTAAGAAGTAGATAAATAATTCTTGTAAGTATTGATTTTGTGCTTAAATTTATGGGCACTCAAATTCATGAATTTATTTTTCATTAGAGAATTAGTAGCACTCAATGGTAAAGATACAATTATAAAGGTCAACAGGTATCCACCTAGCTTTAATTATGAATTATTTATGGAGATTTAGTTTATATGCAATGGCTATATTAAATAGAAAACTCTAAATATGAGGAATTATATATTTGTAATTGCAAGAGTGTAGTTATAAATTTTTAGCGAAGTAACTTTGAAATTAATAAAAGAGTAATATATTAATTAATATATTGGTTTTATTGAAGCTTGAAATTAAGAGTCCATTAATCCCCCACCATCTTTCCAAAAACTATTTGGACAAGTGTAATTTTTGGTTTTAATAAATAATTTGGCATTTGGAATTGTAAATTAAATTCACTCAAAGTAAATTAATTATAAAATAATTTACAAATATTAAATAATAAGTCATTGAATAATATCAATTAATTTTGGAAAACACATGTCACCTATGTTGTGTGGTGCATAGCACAGCAACATTTCCTACGTTGTGCAAGCATGTTCTCCAACTTCTCTATTTTTGAAAATTCAAAAGTTTTTAATTTTGAAAAATAAGTTTTTTTTTTTTAAATTGGGAATTTGATCTTGGAGATAGAAACAGAATTAGGTAACAACCAGTGTTCTTCTCCATGCTAAATGGAGTTTGGCACCACATACACAAATATACTCTATCTGTGTGTGGTGCCAATCACAAATAAAAAGGACAAATATTTTGTTTTTTACTATGTGTTAAAAATGTGATGAAGCAGGCAGCTGTGTTTTATAGGATATTTAGTAAGCATAGTTAGAACCAACTTCTTAGTTAAGGAATAGTATAAAGCCCTCACATACTATGGTAAAAACAAAAAAAATTGCTACAGTGTAAACTTTTCACATGCTACATAAGTTGGTTCTAACCATATTTGCCAAACATCTTATTAGTAGGTGAATCGACAAAGAATTGTGCAACCTAGGTTGCCAATCTTAGTAAACATTATAGTCATGTATGGCAAGCAATGTCATGCTCTAGTGAGTGAAGGTAAAACCAAAGGTTCTGCGATAGACAATCTTATCTTGTTTTTAGAAAGAGGGTTTAAACTCATGTGTTCAAATCATTTACAATATATGGCTCTTATATACTATAATAAAAAGCAAAAATATACTATAGTGTAAAGTTCTCACATGCTACAATATTTGAACTTATTTTTAAATCTAAACTACTCTGTTAAATACTCTGTAAGTTTGATGCTTCCTTCTCTGACCCTGATTTGTTTTAGATCCTCCAATATCGCTTTGTTGCCAGAGTACCACATCAATAGCTTCACATGACTCTGGTGTCATGCGAGATATGTCGCCTCACGCGACTACAACCTCAATCCACTTATTGAGTTTGTTTCTTTTTCTTCTGCCTCATATCTCCAATTAATGTTTTTAAATACAAAATGTACCTCTAGACATTGAGTTTTTTTAATCATGAAATTGATTTTATCGAATGACAAGTCAAAAGGGGTAACATATGGATAGAAATAGGCAACACCGCATTAATTTAAAAATAGAGTGTCCAAGTTCATTTATTGATTGTTAACTATTTGTATATACTCTATATTCTGAAATTCTATATCTATTTTTTATACATATGAACATTTTATATACATTTACTCAACAAATATAATGACGTGCATTTTTCATATGAATTATTAATGTAAATGTATAAACTTTATTTCTTATAATTTTAATGAAAAATTACATCGGGACTATTTGGAATTGTTTTCAAAATATGTGAAAATATTTTTTGTTTTAAAAAATAAGAATTTTTTAGAAATTGTATTAAGAGTGTTTTTAAAATTTTTGTCTCAAAAAGTGTACAAAAATATTTTAAAAAATTTCTAAAAATAAAAACAAATGGGGCCATTGCTTTTCATACATCTATTCTAGCAATAATAGCATCTCAATATAGTGCATATTTGGATAGAAAAATCACTTTTAATATTGTGTTATATTTTTTGTCAAATTTGACATTACTTGGTGTCAAATTTGATGCCAAATGTAGCATGAGCCAAATTTTAAAATTAGCTACTAATGGGAAATTTCCTATCTTTTTCAAATCATTTAAAACTTAAAGTTTCTATTTATATGTTCCAAAGCACAAAATTTATAGCAAAAAAAATAGAAATAGTATTTAAAATAGTATCATATATAAAAGCACAAAACTAAATTTGTAATTTTACTCTTTTTGTGTCAAATATCATATTAGTATTGGGATTAAAGATGATCTAAGGGGAGCAATGGAGCAAGTGGCCTAACCATTTAATTGACCTAGATATGAAAGTTATTTTCCTTTGGCAAATAAGTTTGAACCAATAGGTTTGGTTCAAATTTGTTTTGCTATAACGTTTTCGTTTATAAATTTTAAATTATGACCATATAAATTCAAGTTCAAATTCATTTCACAAATGGACTATAGTGTAACTTAGGTGGTAACCATTTTTTCACTACCACTATTGTGTTCTTTCTTTTTTTCATACTATTTTTTTAATTAAAAAGCAAAAATACCTTCATATAATA
>CAMOHE010041283.1:0-22326 GCA_946598075.1 Artocarpus hirsutus | reverse complement strand
CATTAAACTGTGGTTTATTTATTTGATTATGTTTTTATTTTAATTTAAGAGTTTTCATTTAAGTCCCGGGCAAATTACTTTGACGATTTGTGTTTATTTTCTAATCTTTATTTTATTCAATAAAAACTGTTAACCCCCACTTAGGGGCGTTACATAGCTCCACACACCTTTGATCCTAAGTCGTGCATAAAGACAATTAAAACTAAATCACAACATAAAACCACATCCATAAATGAATTAAGTGTAAATCTATATACTTTAGTCTCTAATAAGATTCATAAATCACTTACGATGGTTTTGGAAAGGTTGTAAGACATTCAGGGATTAGAAGGTGAGCAAAGTTAGGTTCACTATCTACAATTAGCACATGGGTTATTGGGTGGTTTACTTAAGGTAAACGGGTGGTATATTGCTACTGATAGGTTTACTAGTTTTCAACCCGAGAATTGAAAAATTCATAGAAAATAAAATATAACTCCGATTTAGGCTTATGATAGTTCGTTGGAAAGCTTAGAATGTCTACTTTTAAAATATGTAAACCAATTTACAAAATTCATTTTCATCTAATCCCAGAATTTCAAGAAAGAGCTACTGCCTATAGAGATAATACAAGGTTTATGGAATGTTGAGCTTTTCTTAAATCCAAAGCATATTATTTTTATTCAAAATTCCAAAACCATTCCAAAATAGGCAGCATGCATCATAATAAATATATTCTTATGAGTTTTATACTAAAATCATCATCAAACTATATCTCTAGCCTTTCGTGTAAATAATGAGGAAAACATGCATTAAATATGGAGAAAATACATACTAAAGCCAAGTTTGAATTAAAGAAAACCTACCTCAAAACTCCTTTAAAAAACACCAAAGTTTGGGTTAAAAATCAAGCTTGAATTGCCTCCAAAGCGGCTTCAAACATGACTGAAAATTATAGTTACTTGGCTATAAAGAGAGCTTTATGTCTTGTATCTTTAGTTAGAAATTGAAGTGAGAAAGGAGAGAATAAAAAACTAGAGAAGGAAGTGGTGATGGTTGAATAAATAGGCATCAAAATAATTGAGGAGCAGGAGATAATTGTAGGTTTATGGAGAAAGTTGTAGGAAGAAATAAATGAGCATTAAAAGAAAATATTATCATGTCTCCCATAGAGACTTTTAGCAAATAATGCCAACATAATTGAGGGGGTAAATGGGGCAAGTTGTGGAAGAAGATGAATGAAGCATTAAAAGGTGGTTGAGAAAATATATCAATGTCTCCTGGTAGTTGAGATGAATTAATTCTATGTCTCATTCGGAGACCTTTAGCCAAATGAGAATGAGGTTACTTAATTGAGCATTAATGTAGGGGGCACAAGATTGGTAGAAGTGGGTGATAGGTAAATTTTGAATGTTTCTTATGGAGACTCGGTAAGAAGTTTTAAAGTGATAATTTATTCATATGATTTTTATAAAAATCATACCCGTTAAAATAACGGGTGTTTCACTAGTATTTTTGAGAAGAGTTCAATCTTTCACTGTACAGTTTAAAAGTGTTCATAGGTTTTACTAAACTCATTAACCTTGTTGAAAATGTCTTTGATTTAATGATAGCAAAATTACCACGTTGGTTTCGTCTTTAATAATATGGCATGTGTTGTTGGCATGAAGCTTCAGCCTGTGTTGGTCTGATTTGTTTGTAACTTGTGATTCACAAATTTTTCTTCAACTAGATCTCCTTGATGTTTGACACTACACATTTTAATTTATTTTAATTTTAAAAAAGATCATGGGGTCAATTTGCTCCATTTATTTAGGAGTTATCTTTAACGATTATCTCGAGGATATACGTTGGTCTACACTTAGCCTTACTTTTAACTTTCTGACCATCTTGATGTTTCTAGAATGTAGATTTGACTTTATTGCTAATAAATTATCTATTTTCAAATAAAACATAGCAGGGACACGATATGTGAAAAGTTTAATAAGGATAAAATAATAGAAGAAAAAGTATTAAATACCTAAATATAAGTAGTTCAAACTAGCAACCCTAAGAAATTATAAATTTGATATGGAATGAAACTCAATCTTGCAATGTTGCGAACACATAAAATACATGGTATATGTATTTTTTTTATAAACTTAAAATAGGGTTTGAAAGAATAAAAAATATATAATCAATATATGAATCGATGAAATGTGCAACATTAATGATCAGAAATTGAGATTCATGTGCCTGGGCCCAACTTTGGATTAAAAGTATATCATGCACCCTCACTGTCAACGTTTCCGTTGGGGCTTGAAGACATATGACAACATGTGAATCCACGACTCCACAATTCACATACGACATGTTGAAATTTTCAAATTTTCTTGTCCAATGGTCCCTATGGCTATTTGTTATATATAGGAGACTTGACTTTTGGGTCAATCTGATTGGATGGCCATTGTTCATTTGTGATTCTAGGGCCCCACAAGTTTTTACTCCCCAATACTTGCAAATTAGGGGGAATTCACAAGCGTAGGGAAAGAAAAAAGGCGCTCAATCTTTAATATATTGTCAAAAATTTCAATATTTTGGTCACAACATTATGTTACACATAAAATGGAGATTAATTTGCTCTTCACAAATTAAGAGTTAATGTTCTAATGTTCTTAGTTTTACTCAACTATATTTTTTTATGGAATACTAAATTACACAGTTGATTTATATGAATAATTTTACTGAAGCATGTTACAGTATTTACATTATAGTATTTTACTTTACACTGTATATATAAGAGCTTTAAACTGCAACCATTAAAATGACATTTTTGAACATTACCAATAATGCTCTCTTTACTGTTTCAAAAATTTTAGTGGAGAATTTTCATATATACTATGTTTTGAAACGCACTTTTTATAAATATAATAAATGTTTTAATATGATACAACTTAAATAAATAATATCACAAATAATATGACACAATAACATAAATTAAAACAGTATTTTATGGCAAAACATGTAGATTTTACAACTCTAGTCGACATCAATCGCATTGCAAAGAACATCATAGATCACTCTAGATTAGATGCATCTCTTTCTAGAACCGTGGAAAAACAAACACCACCTAAATCCACAGCGTAAAATGTGGACCCCCTCTACCATGCAAATAAGGATGTGGGTCCACTCAATGAGGTCATCTTTTTTTTGTAGTCCACTGAAAAGGACAAACCCACAGATATATAAATATATGTTTCTAGAAAAAAAAAAAAAAAAGTAAGAAACTCATCTAAACCAATAGTCATTGGCCGTTTGAATAGTGGATCGTATACGGCGGAAACGCATGGAAATAGAGAGCATACCTTAAGGTTGCAAATTTCTTTGTGGACACCATTCACTGTACAGCATATAAAATATGTATATACACATATCTACATATATATATATATATATATGTATGTATGTATATATGTGTACTGTCAATTGCGTTAAAGACCATTTAAGCTGTTAAAAAGACAACCAAAACGTTAGATGATTGCAGGGAAGGTTTAGGCATTGTCGATTTGCTCGCCCGTTTCGGAAACCCACCCTGCCTTCGTCAGAAATTTATAAATTCTAACTTGTTTGTTTTTTCCTTCATTTGATTAATTGGACTGCATAACAAAATAATTATTTCTTTTTTATAGTTTTCCATTGAAATTGGGGCCATATCTAGTTATAAATCACATACTTCATCAATCTCAATTAAGGGGTCCCCTCTGTGAACTAGCTAATTGATTTCTTTATGAGACTAATACTTTTCGAACTTTTATTGAAGGAAGAACAATTAACTAATCCCTTACTTCCTAAAAAGACAACAAACTAATCCCTTAAAAAAAGAAGAATACGACCTAATTGTTTGACCTATTAGTTGTGAGCATATGTGGAAAATTAGGTGATGTACTTAGAATTTAGTTACTAAATAAAATTAGGGAAAAGCTTACAATTTAACGTATTTGATTTAACGATAACTATGACTCTAGCCCATTTGTTTGGTTGTGATTGCACGTATAGTTTAACAGAAAATCTACATCTACTTACAATTTACGGTATTTGATTTAAATAGGCTTCGGTCAAAATTTTTAGTTCTTAAAATATCAGAAATAAATGTGAAATGACTCTTAGGTTAAACTTACAACCATTAGCGTCTACAGAAGTCTAAGTTCATTTTTTTCAAAAGAACAAAAAAAGTCTAAAGTACATAAATTTTGAAGCAAGTAAAAAAAAAAAAAAATCTCGAACTTGAATTTCATTTTGTTAGGATTACGACATTACGTGAACAAATTCACCGTGGTATGGTTGACCTACAATTACCATAGTAACGCCGGCTTCATGTAAGCAAGCTACGGCCTATAAATCCGTCTACAATAGCTCTAAGTTAAATTTTAGGATTTACAATAATCAATACTTTTATCTGAAGTTGATTTCGCATGTAGTCCTTTAACTTTACCATTATTTCACTCTATTCATTGAGTTTTAAATTGTCTCAAAATTAATTTAATTTATTAATTTCTTTCAGTTTTAGCTTTCTCATTACTTCGATGTTAAAACGAGAACTAAAGTATAAGCGGTGAAAAAGTTTAAGGACTATTTATAAAATATTACTCCTTTTGATCTCCCTACAATCATCACCAAATTTTTATATTTCCGTAACGCATATGATTTATAAATATTAATTAATTTTCATCTGGATGGATAGAGTTTTCATAGATAAAAAGTTAGATAACTACTATGATTTTTGAAATAAAATTTTTTTTTCCCGACTAAGCCGTAGCCCGATTGCAGCTCAATCGGGACATATAGAAGCACCCTTTTTGAAAAGGGTATTGTATTTTAAATTAGAACAATATGAATACTGATTTAAATGCAAAACACTATGGTTTATTTAACGAATTAACCCATTAAAATTACTAATAAATTTGATTGAAATATTTAAGAAGGCAAAATGTATATTAAGTTTCAATAAGGCAAAATGTATATTAAGTTTCAATAAGAGAAAACCTAATAGATGTCCATTAATCGAGTCTGCAAATGGCTTTTTCAAAACACTATCATTATGGGTCTCAAGATTGAGATCTACGATTTTGTAAAAGGACAATAACTTGCGGATTGAATGGCTATTACCTTCTACTACCACTCGGCCGAATTTTTCAGATAAAAATATAATTTAAAATTGGAGACCAGTCACATCCTACTCCGAAACACTTATTAGCATTAACTGACGTTTGCTTTAGATCATACTATATGAATATTCCTTGCAAGGATTTTCAAAGATCATCGAGGACTTTGGGGAAAATATATATAAATATATACGAACACAATATTCAAACCCAAACCGAGACGGTGCCGACCAATCGTGTAGCACGAACAAGTTTTTTTTTTTATTTTTATTTTTTTATTTTTTTTAGCAGGTAGTTATAATTACTAGCAGAAATGATTAAAAAAAGTTCCAACAAGCTGTGGGTATTTTGCGTACAATGTTGGGAAGATCCGAGAGAAGTGAACATATGACTTTTAAGGTATTCAAACGAGTCGTTCAAACTATAAACAGTGTAAAACTCTTATATATTATAATAAAAAGTTACAGCATAAAAACTCTCACATGTTATAGTTTTCAAACTTAAATTTATAATTTAAACTACTTTTTCAAACACCTTATTTATGTTTCATATTGCAGCATGCATGCATTATAGTCTTGGGAAAAATGTTGAATATATATACTATATATATGTATATTATTGAATGAAAATGAAAAATGTATACTTTTTTATGGATCAACATGTGGCCACAGAAGTGTGTTTATAATTGTAGGTTTTTGAACTAGTCGACATTTATAACTTTCTTTTATTTGCAAATATAATTTTGTCCGTATGCTTGTGTGAATGAAAAGGGGAGATAGTTGCCATGAGATGCACCTAAGTAAACAAAGTCTGCAATATTATCATACTCTAATTTTCTTTTAAGCACGCCAGATTAAGTTGACATCCAACAAGCAAAAACTCATCAGACAAATTAGAAAAACCCCAATGTTATCATAGAGAAAAATAGAATTAAAAAGGGTGTATGGAAAAATTAGTTTTAACCAAAATTTTTTGTTGCTACGGTACAAAGCTCCTATGCTACAGTGATTTAAAAAACATGAGCTGTCATGTAAAGTTTTCATATTCTACGGTTTGTAGTTTAAAAGTTTCAGTTCTAACTATATCTTCAAACACCCTAAAAGGAAATACAAAAGCCTAATTATTGTAAAAAAAATAAAAATAAAAATAAAACCCTCCGCAGAGGCGTAAAAACAAACTATCTAAAAAGCCATCTGATTGTACGACCGCAAATGCCACCTTTTAATTAAAACCTAGGTATAGACAGAAGAATCAATAATCTTAATCCTAAAACGCAGCCATCAAATCCTTCAAGCTACCAAAGGCTATATAAACTCTCGAGACAATAATTATAAACATTTGTAACTTGTAAGAACAAAAGTGTCAAATTTTAAACTAGAGAATATTAAATTTCTTTTATAATTATTTTTCTTATTACCACACATACATGCCACCACAATTAATATATGTGAAAAATTATCAACATATGCGACTATATGTAACCAATGGGTTCACTAGCTAGGCGTGAATTCATTGTCTCAAGTTTCAACTTTTATGCACGTTAATTGCACCAGGCCTATTTTTCTATAAAAAAAAGTTGCCTTTCCATTCCAACTAGCCTTTTTTTTTCATTCTTTGAGTTCACATTCTTTGATTAGTCTTAAACATTGCCTTTCGGATTCCAACGAGAGAATTAATGAATCTACAATTAAAAACACAAAACAAGACAAAGAAGCAAGATGATGAATCTCACAAATAGAAAATTCTAAAATGACTATTGGGATAGGTACAAATTAAATTAATATATATACATATAATAGCAAACTCCAGATCCCCTTTTGATTAATATCACATGACAAGATAACATAAAAAAATTATTGTTACAAGACATATATTGATGATCACATGGCGTGATAGCATCTTATGATCAATGTTATTGTCAATGTGTCCCTATTTTCCAACAAAAGCATGTTTTTTTCCCCTCTTGATCACCTATTCTTCGCACATAACATGGCATAACACAATATTTATCTTATTTTCACATAACTAAAAGTTCTCGTTGCCATCAATATCCCTTGGATATCTTCTGGATAACATTGACAAAAATTTGGTATTAGAGTCTGCCCCATGCCTGTTGTGGGTGTGTGTGTGGGTGTATTTTGGTCTTATACACTTAACAAATGTACGTCACCCAGTGATCACTAAATCAAGAGCATGAATAGGATATACTGAGATAGGACTTGAATTTAAGAAGATGAGTTGAGTCCACATTATGTATAATAAAAAACAAGTACTATATTATAGGCACCAGTGATGTTAAACACCACACATTAATAAAAGGTGGGTCGTATAGCATGAGACTCATAGGTGAACCTACTTCTTATTAGCTGTGATGTTTAATACCGATAGTATTCCCAGGTAATGTTCTTAACACAAGAACTATCCTTCCTCATATCTTTTGTGGGACCCCACTTCCGGTTGGAGATGATCTCACACAATTTATACACACCAATGTATCCATCCCTTTGTTGCTCACGACGACTTCATGTTCTTCCTCTTTCATAAATATGCCTATAACACAATTAATCAAGGGATATCTTTCCCTTATTAATGTCCTATAGACTCTCCCCATAGGCTAGCTATCTGATCACGCATGAGACGCAACAGTCACAATAATACATCATCTTGAGACCAATAACCCTAGTAACTGGAACGATCTCTGATAAAAAGCATCCTTACATAGGCCCCACACTTTTATTTCGGTCTGTCTCTGATGCCATGATAGGGTCCATCTCGGGTAAATATTATCTTACTTGTCCCACCCACCACATCATTGATTTTTCACGAAAATTCAACTTCATGACCAACCGGCTTTAAGGTTATTTTTATTTTATTGTTTTGTAGGTCTCACTCTTTCCGCTTAGATTGGCTCTAATATTCTTTCCTGAGACCAAACTTGTGCATTTTTTGATAGAAAAAAAGATCGGCGATGTTTTCATGCCCTGAACTAATAGAAACTAAAAGAGTCTTCCTTCAATAGTATGATAGAAACCATGACCTAATGGAAGCAAAGTCCTTAAGTAGGCTTCCCACTGATGATTGTGTATTCTTTTTATTTTTATTTTTCACTTTAATCCCACATGCTTATAAATTTCTCTGAATAATTAATCAACACAAGAAGGTTATGATAATATCTCCTCTTATGAATGCCAACAACCTTCTGGCGCGAAGACAATAATGTGAGAATATTCATTTATTTTCATACTATTGGTTACACCCTGGAGTACGGAGATGACGTGGCAGGTTAATTAAGTTAATTAAGTAAAATTATAATTAAAACACAAGTTAAAAAATTTAGTTAATTAAGAAATAAGTGATAATTTTAAACCCTTTTTTAAACAAACATTCATAATAATCAAACAAATAAGAATAAAAACAAAATGAAATAAAATAATAAAAAAAGAGAGAATATGTGTTGAGTCCCATAGACCCACAACTTGTGCACACACATAGTAACGACAATGATGAATTACAACCATAGTTCAAAATAAAGAGAGAAAGTTAAGGTATTACATGCCTTGATTTTATAATTCAAATAACTTACTTGACTCTTCTACTAGTTGCAGGTCCGGTCAACAAACTCTTCTCTGATCCTAAGTTGAGATTCACCTAAAGGGGGAAAGATTTTAAAACAAATAAAATATGAGTAAAAGGCTCAGTAGGACTATGTCTTAAAAACAGATAAACACTTAAAATATAAAATTTGCCTTTCAAAGAAATGAATTAGACACTGTGCTAGATAAATAAATAAATTCATTTAAACAAGTCTTATCAAAAACTGTTCGTCCATGAGGTACCTTTTTATCCTTTATGGGCAAACCATAATATTCACCACCGAAGTGGCCCAGCTGAGTTTCGGGACCTGCCCTCAAGGTCGCATGCTACACAACCCAATATCTGATATGGCATCATACCCATGTATGTATTTCTATAGTTATTAAAAATCTCTTTTACCAAGTATTTTCATTTACATTCATTATGCAGTTCATTATCAAAGTCACCTCAATCTACTGTTTGTGAAGATAATCAATAAAATCACTTTTTCAATTAATCATTGAAAACATTTTAATAAAAATACTTTTTGAGGCCCAAAATTCATTTTGAAACTAGGCTACCAAGGAAAGGGTTAGATGTTCTACCTCAACACTCATGCCGGTGTCCCAAACCGCAGTCCTAGTCTGCTATACGTTAGCTCCGTAGAACCTCGAATAACCTTAAACAGGTGCTAAGTTTATCAGTATCTATCTTAAGGTATCCTAAGTTGCTAAACTGTTTCATGGAATTCTAGTGTGCTATTTGTGTTTATAAAAACATCTTGAAGTATTAAAATCTCAATCAGGGTTCAAAACGGTGAAAACGTGTGAAAAACGACAAATTTTCACCATGCCCAATTGGCCTACTAGTCTCCCTGGTTTGGCCTGTCGAACTGTGCAGTTCGGCCTACCGACCATCTAGGTTCGATCGGCTGAACTTTTCTAGGTTCGGCCTGCCAAACTCATGAATCTGGCTTGTCGAACTAAAAAATTTTAAAATTTTTCAAGCACAGGTTTCGGTTTCCCCGAGCCTAAATCTTCAATTTCAACTTGTTTTCTCAAATCCCAGGTATACATAATGATCATAATAGATAGAAGAAAATAGTAGAGTATTTTTTAACACATTAAAACAAGACTTACATAAAAATTTTGAATAAATCTGAAAATGGAGAAAAATATAGAAAAATAAAAAATCTTGATTCAAATCCGTTTTTCTTTAAACTAAGCTTAAATTCTAGTTATTTGAAGTTCCTCTAACTTAGATTAAAAGTTTTTTAAGCTTAAATAAGCTTGGATTTCAAAATATATTGAAAATTAAAAAATTGAAATCTTTTGAAATTTTGAAAACTAATTTTGGATTTAAGCTTTGATTCTTAGTTCTAATTGTTTAAACGCGTCGAGCTTCCAATCTACTGAAAACCGAAGCTTAGGCTTGCTTTTGAAATTAAAATTTGAGAGAATAAGGGAGAGGAAGAGAGATGGTGAAAGGGAGAGAGAGAAAGACAAGAGAATGAGAGAGAGAGAGCTGAGTGAGGGAATGGGACGGAGACAGAGAGATAAATAGAGGGAAGGGGAGCAAAACCAACGAAAAGAAACCGTGTACCACCCATGGTTTTAAAAAAAGACGTGATTGGTATTTGATAAATTATTTTTTTCTAAAATTCAAAATACAAATAATAAAAATAATTTAAGATAATTAAATATCATTAAAATAATCAAAATAACATTAATTTAAAAATACCACAAAATAATCAAATTAAGTTTAAAACATTTATTATGACATACTAATTTGTTATTTTACATACTAATAATATTTAATTAATTTTAAAATGTTACACTATTATTTTGGATGTTTTGTTATATTTTCAATCAAATACATAATCCATTTAAAGTGAGAACTTTTCCCGAACCTAACTTGGTATTACCCGTCACAACTGCACGCTTTTTGCGTTGTCTCTTCCTTTTTTGAATAATGACTTTATTGACAAGGTCACGAGCCGGCAAAACAAACAACAGAAAAAGGCCAAGTTGCATTTTGCAAAAACTAACCATGCTCAAAAGAATCTTCACACCTTTGCCGATTGAGAATCTCATAATTGTCCCAAAAACCTAATTGATTGCTCCTCCTTCTGTGTTTTTTTTTTTGTTTTTTTAATGCAGGGAACCATCTTTTGTTGTTGTTGGTTTTTTTTTTTTTAATATTCGGGAAACTATCTTTTTTTGTTGTTGTTGTTAACTATCATTTTTTATTTTTCTCTTTTGAGGATATTTTTGTCATTGTCTTAGTCAAAAGCGACATTGATTGGCCCATAGTATATTTTGTACAATTAATGAAGTTTAACCTATGATACACATTTTTTTTAAAAAAAAATTGAAAATACAAGATATATTTATATAAATTTCTCAAATAAAATAAAAAATAATAAGGACAAAGCAAAGTTTGGTACATTATGGGCCCATTTGGAATGGCTTAAAAAAGTTTTGTTGACTAAGTTTGAAAAGTTACTTCTAAATTTGTTTGGATAGACGAAACTAATTTGGATGGACAAGCTCAATTTCTTGTTGGCTTTTGTAAGCTCTTTTTGAACAAGCCAACTCCATAATACTTGTAGGAAAAGAGCTCACGAAAAGCTTTTTATTTATATTTTTAACATTTTGTTTACGAACAACAAATTGAATATTTCATACATATCCTTGTGTTACATTACTTTTTATAACAATAAGTGTTTTTGATTTATTTAACGAAACATGTTTAAAAGCTTTTCTAAAATTAAAAGTCTTGTTCCATATATTATTCAAACAATAAACAAAAAACCTAGATTTATACATTTTTTTTTACTGCTTAAAAGGAAAAGAAAAAGCTATCTCGAAGGAGACATATGACTACAAATTCCTTCTTAGAGCCTTGCCCCTCAAAATAGCAAATGCTTCCTTTTTATCCTTTCGTTTTGGAGAGCCAACTAAAGAGATGCTCAGCCAAATAAATAATTAATGATAACAACAAAAAAATATAACTATTAAATTTATTCACTATAACTATAGTTATAGTGAATAAATTTAATCTTATGCATCATAAGCTGATATAAAATAAGTCACATAGAACTTCGGATTAGAATCCCATGCTCAACCCATGTGCATTTTGACTTGGGCTCAAATTTTCAAGCCCTTCTTTATTTTTTCTTCAACAAACATTATTTTGTAATCTGCTTTTTAATTCTTTTGTCCGAGTAAATCATATATTTTGTTCTATTTACATAATTATTCACTTCAATAATTAGCAATTAGATAATTAACCTTTCCCTAGAAATTATAAGCCAAGGAGAATCACTTTTTTTCCTCTTTTTTCTTCAAAAATATTTTCTATAACAAAGTCTGCTTTCGCCAGCAGGAAGCTGGCGTTAAACCAATTGTTTTTTATAATTTATTTTTTTTTTCCTTTTCTTTTAATTGTGTTCAAAAAAAAAAAAAGAAAAAGAAGATGTTCAGAATCAATGCAAATCAGCAAATGGTCTGACCACACCAACAAGTGCAATTATTTCAAGAGAAAAATCATGAAATCAAACTATTTAGATGACATTCTCAAAAATCTTATCATAAGTATAATGAATTAATTTATCCACCAATGACTTTTATTTTTCATTTTTTGTTCAGAAAAAACAAATTCTCGTAATCAAAATTTTGTTAAGTTCTTGTTCACATGCAGAACATGCCAATTGTCTAATGTGAGAATTCGTTGCTCTTTTTAACTCCAATTGGCTGACCTTTTTATGATTGGTTGACATTTTTATAATGACCGCCATGTGACTTTTCCTATTGTGTATGCATAATTGACGCAAACCCCTGTGTTTTCCCTAATTGACATTTTTGAAAGGCATAATTGATATTTTGACATTGTCTTTTGTATAATTGACTTGATTTTTTTGTTTAATTATGAAGCAATTTACAAAGTGTTTGGAATCAATTTTGATTAGAAATACTGTTGCATGTGAAAACTTTATACTGTAGTTTATTTTTTCTTAAACATTGTAGTATGTAGGAACTTTATACTGTAATAACCAAAAGTTTTGATTCAAAGTGATAATGCCAAACACTCTATTAATGTCGAAATAGTGAATATTGTGGTACATAGATAAGACCAACTCTAATGCTTATATATATATATATATATATGTGTATATAGTTTTTGCATGTGATGAAACGACTTTGGCTAATTAACAGGAAGGTTCATTAATGAAGAAGTTTAAGTTTGACTTAATTGCATCTTCTTAATTATTGTTTGTAAGCGTTGGAGAAACTCAAATATGAATGCCTCATATCATTTGTAAGACTATTATTAATTGTACCAGCTTGATTATTGTCATCACATTATTAATTGATAAAATCTGGAGGGAAACCATTGTGTTAATTGGGCAGGTCGGCATGGTAACAAACGTCATTGGTTAGCAAAGAAATTAAACATTTCGCTCTCTAAGTTTATTTATTTTTATATTATTGTTATTATTGCAGCGCTTTCTAAACAACTTCTTTCTTATAAAAGAAGGCAGTTGGACAAACTAGACGACATGATCGCCTGCAGACAAAGGCTTACGGTGGTTGCGTTTTACGACCGAGAATATGCATGGATGGCCCATAAGGTTAGATTAAAAAATATTTCCATGTATGGCCAGAAAAGTGAAAGGGTTATTTACGTAAATGCATTTTCCGGCCACTTGAGAAATGAGTTTGATATTGGTTTGGATTCTCCAACTACATTACAATACCTCACTCCTTACAAAGGAGCAGCTTTCGTTAAATATTTTATGTACCGTGAACAACATACGTTAATCATTTATGATGATTCCTCTAAACAAGCACAGCTCATCGTCAAATGTCTCTTTTATTACGAAGACTGAATATCAAACTCATTTTTTGCAATAGTGTTTTCTTTTATGATATTCAAATTGCTACAATACAAACCCGAACTTTTTTTGTTCAAACTTATTTGACAAGTGATCTATTTAAGTTTTAATTTTCCTAATTCATACCCTATTTTAAAAACTATAATGGTATTATTTTTTAAAATCTCAGAAAAGTTATTTTAAGTTCATTCCTAACACATTTGCAAACAAAATGTGGAGTGAAAAGATAAGAATACTCTCAAATAATTTATAAAAAATATATATTTTAAACATTTGATGAATGTAAAAAAAGAAAAAAGAAAAAAGAAAAAAAGGAAACACAAATATTTTAAAGGCCCAAATATTATTTATCATTAGTCTCTGTGTGAGTAATATGCATGATTTTTTTTCCCTCTATAGCTTAGCTGTAGGTAATCCACAGCCACTTCTAGTGATGAGGTTTAGTGTTTCAATCTCTCCATCTCAATCTCAATTTATATATATACATGCATATATATATATATATATATGTACATATATATATATATTGGGGAGCTCAGCATTTCGGGGTGTTTACTGCGTTGCGTGATAATCTGGAATGTGATGATTCATATGAATTAACAACTAAGCTGTGACTAATTTATTATTTTTCACAAAAATTTTATTGAATAGATTCTATGATAGCAGATTATTTTATAATATTATCAAATTAAAGAGTAATTAACAGTAAAAAATGTGATAATCATTCCCCTCAAAACAAAAATACGACGATAAAAGCACAAATTGCAGTTCAATGGCTTTTAATTGAAATATTATGGTTAATAATTATGTACACAGAAAGTATTCATATCATTTTATATGCAAAATTATAGCTGACACAACTAGATAAGAATATTTTTACTTTTTTTGAATTTGGGTGAAACGACATCAAATCGATTTTCTCATATCAGCCAACATCTCTTTTTTTTTTTTCTTTTCTCTTCTTTTTTGATGAATATTCTTGACTTCCGTTGTATAATTAGTCATATGCAAGTTTTTTCTTGTCATAAATTTAACTCTAATAAAACCAAAGGTCGTTTTCATTAATGGTTGATTTTAACTTGGGAGCTCTATGTGCGATTTGTCTTCATCGTAAGAGTTTCAAAGATCATGTATTTTAGCAATATTTTGCTTGAGAAGATTTATTATTTTATATTAGATTCCAATCATGTGCTTATTTTTTTTTTTCCACAAATAAAGGCGAAATAATAGCGTGTGAATAATTAATTTTTTTTTTTTTTGAAGGTAGGTTGTTTAATCATTGGTTGGTATTATATATCAAAGCATATTGCTGATTTGGCCAATGCCCTCCGAGTAATAAGCACCACCAATCAATCAAAGAGTAGCTATTCTATTGGTCACCCAAAATAAAATTGAAGTTCTAGGTTAGGTTAGGGTGACTTGCTTATAAGGTATTTTATAGGGTGGTTACAATTCTTGATCAAAATTGTTTTTGTTGTAGCATGTAAAAACTTTACACTGTAGTGATTTTTTTTAATTGTTACTATAACATGTGAGAGTTTTACACTATTTGTAACTGAGAAAGTAATGTAGACCAACACTGCTAAACACATCTTTAATTTGTGAAACACACACCTAAAATCTTATTATATTATGGAGTAAATGGCACACTATCTTTTCAAAAAAAAAAAATGGCACATTAAGGAGGTAAAAATTAAATCTCCGCTCGTATTGAATATTGGCCTTTAATCGAGCGGATATAAGGTTATTAAAATATAAATAGAGGTCGGTGGCCCGTATAACAAGGGTTTATATTACTTCCCGCCGCGATATACATATATCTGTATTTTGAAATAATATAATATGCAAATATACTAAATAATTTAGTACTTTAAAGGTATGGCATTGAAAAAAAAAAAAAAAAAAACTCGGAAGGGTATGGGATTATTTTTTTAGCTTGAAGACTTTCGGTTGTTATTTAGTTTTGAGATTGAATTTTAAAACTTTGGTTTCTGTTGTTATTGTTATTTGATGATGAGCAATGAAATATTGCATGATTGTTAACATAACTGTTGGTTGATTTAATTAATCAATTTAGAAAATTTTTGGTATTTGTTTAGTGCATTAGTTAGTTTTTGGACCTTTGGTACAATGACAAAATGATTTTGGCACATGGAAAATCAATTTGAGTTAAGACAAATTATATTTTAAGACATGTACAATTATAAACTAGGGATTTTAGTTTGGAAATACTTGCCAATATATTCAAATTAATTAGAATAATAAAGTATGTTAAAAAAATTGCACATATATGATAAGTGGTTATAAAACTTTAAAACAATACTCGTGACTCATGTTAATACAATTCGTGTCCATTTGGTAAATAGATTCGAATTAGTAATTTGATTTGAGTTGCATAATTTGAATTAAGATTTAAATTAGTGATTTGAATTGTTATTCAAATTGACGTTTAAATGTGCATTTAAGTTTTAATATGAGTATAGAAAAATTAAAATTTATGTTTTGAGAGTTTGTGAAAATAGTTTTTGATTTATTAATAAATCTAATAAAATCTTAACGTTAATGTTCCTAAAAAAATCCAATATGGATCTTAATTTATTCTTCACTTTAATAGAAACACAATGAAAAAAGAATCATCTCAATTGGATATCAAATGAAGAAGTTATGATTTTTTCCTCAAATAAAAAAAAAAGAATTTCGACTTTTATTGTACCAAAATATTCGAGTATCAAAAATTTAAGGGGAGGCAAAATTATAAAAACTTAGGGTCTGTTTGCTAAATAGATTCAAATTAATGATTTAATTTGAGTTAGTGTGATTTGAATTAGGATTTGAGTTAGTGATTTGAATTGTTATTCGAATTGACGTTTGAACGTGCATTTTAAGTTTTAATTTTAAGTATGTAATAAAATTGAAATTTGTGTTTGAAAAAGTAGTAAAGATAGTTTTTAATTTATTAATAAATCTAATAAAATCTTAATGTTAATGATTTTAAAAAATATGCAATATGGATCTTGATTTATTCCTTTCTTCATTAGAAACACAATGGAAAAAGAATCATATCAATTGGATATCAAATAAAGAAGTTATGATTTTTTTCTTAATATAAAGAATTTTAATTTTTATTGTAGAAAAATATCCAAATATCAAAAGTTTAAAGGGATGAGAATTCTGAAAATTTGACTTCTTGATACTTAAATGATTAGGATTTTGAGGAAAACAAACATATATCTGAAGGACTCTTGATACCTAAATCTAAATTTAAGTCTATTGAATTTAAAAAATACTTGAACTAAACATACTTTTTGATTTTTGATACTTATTTGATTTAAATTTTAAAAGAAATAAATATATACACAAAAAAAATTTTAATGCTCAAATTTAGATTTAGATTGAATCAAAAATAACTATAACAAGTTATGTTTCACCCCTCCCACTCTTTCTCTCTCTAAAACTTTCTCGCTCTGAGAAGCTCTCGTTGTGTTTTTAAAAGGGGTTGCTCAGAGGTGCGTTTTCTCATAACAGAAACTGAATAATTGTGGTGCCCATTATATCACTCCCAAGCTTTTCCACACGCATACAAAAATTAAACTGTTTCCCTTTTTATTTGTTGCGTCTTTCATTTTTCTTTGGTTTGTAAAAAAAGAAAAAAGAAAAAAAATGCTTGCTTTGGTTTCTGAAGAAAATATGGTCGCTTTGCCTCGCACCGGAAGGCATTTGCAACGCTACAGCAAAGGCCGTCGTCAAGTTGTGGGGTTGGTGCCTTTTCTTTTATTTTTATTTTTCCTGCTTTCTTTGTGGAATGAATGAAGCCGAGAATTTTCTCGGAAAATTTTTGTAAATTGCTAATTTTTGAATTCTTGACCTTTGTTTCTCTTCTTCTCCTTCTGGGTTCTTTTTGGGATGTTTTCAGACCTTTTTTTTTTTTTTTTTTTGTGTATCCATGCGTTTAATGCTTAAACTATCCCTTCTTTATATGGTCTCAAAAACCTAATTCTAAAATTTCTCATCAGAAGAACAAAAAACACCTCTTTTCGATAAGGGGGCCAATTTATATTTCAAAAATCTCGGGGTAGCTAAACGTCTAAAACTAGACGGCAGGGGCTAAATTCGAACAACATGCATTCTTCTGGGACTATTTAACGCAAATAACCCTTTATTAATTGGCTTTATCTATACCATATATCATCCTTGGGGGGACTTAGTTTTGGGAGTGAAGTACAATTTTTCTTTTTTTTTTTTTGGGTTTTTTGTGGTTCTGAAATTGGATGAGAACATATCTTTTCTGGAAGGAGGAAGCAGTCAACCTTCATTTGCAGTGCCCTTCCTTTTTTGTCTAGAAAGAATATTTCAAGTTTTCAGCCACTTGTTTTTCAACTTTTTTTTCTTCAATACGTTTAATTGCGGCTTTAGATAAGGGTTGAAGAAAAAGAAAAGCTCATGAAAAAGGATATGTAGTACAAAATGTAAAGTAAAGCAGCTATTATTAATAACTGTTTAATTTGACTGCTTTATTTGGAGACTCTTTCCACACATTCACATGTGATGGGGTTCTATCTAGTTAGTGAAATGGCAGAGCTGAAAGTACCAATAGTAAATAATAAAATAAATTCAAAAAAAAAAAAAAGCTTAAGAAACAGAGAGAAGTGTTTTCACTCATAAAAAAAATGCAAATCATGGGAAATGGGTTTTTTTTTTTTTTTTTTTTGCTATTGAACTTTATAATTAATAAATTATATAATTTTGCCCCTCTGCAGATGTATCCCTTATAGATACAAAACTAGCCAGAATTCCCTAAAAGAGCTACAAGTTCTTGTCATAAGTTCTCAGAAAGGCAAAGGCATGCTCTTTCCAAAGGTAAACCAGATTTTTTTTTATCTTTTTTGAGGTCAATAATATGTTTAGTCAACTTGGTCAATGTATTAGAATTTATGATTTAACGTGAATCAAACTTTTTTTTTCCCTTTTGGCTTGAACCAAAAGTAATTAATCATAATTAATCATTTGATCTCTTCGATTCGATTTACAGGGAGGATGGGAAAAAGATGAATCTAAGACAGAGGCAGCTCTAAGGGAGACATTGGAGGAAGCAGGGGTACGAGGTGTTGTTGAGGTTGGTTAGTTTCTTCTTAATAATTTTCTTTCATAAACTTGTGATTAATTGTCCAAACCTTCTTTTTGGACAGCTCTTGTATTAAACAACACTTTTTTTGTGTGTAAAACTATACTATTGCTACATTTTCTGTAGGCTATATATTTTATTTAGACCGTCAAATCATATCATCGTTGCATTATTATAAAAATATATACAAATTCATCGTGTTATAAAAAATCTAACGGTTTAAAGCATTAAATATTTTTTTTTGGGCCCTACTAAAGATTTTAGCTATTGTGTTATCATTCACACCATGGACTTTTTATTTATTTATTTATTTATTTTTGCAGAGCGAGTTAGGTAAATGGAGCTTCAAGAGCAAAACCTATGATATGTTCTACGACGGGTACATGTTCCCTTTACTTGTTCAAGAAGAGCTAGATTTGTGGCCGGAGATGGATTTCCGTCAAAGAAAATGGGTAAGAGAAAACTTAATTGCAGTTCAATGCAAGAATTTTCATATATATATATATATATGTATATGAAGGTGTTTTGCTCAGGAACTATTACCCTTTCAATTACTAATGCTTGCAAAATTTTTTTCCCTTTTTTTAGGTGAGCGTTTCGGAAGCCAGGGAGGTTTGCCAACACTGCTGGATGATAGAAGCCTTGGATAGACTAGTAAGCCGCTTGGCATCTAAGCAACAACGCGAAGATGAATAAGTACAACCATGCTCTTTAAGCTAGAGGAAAAATCTGACTTGTAAATAACCAAGTGTGTTAGGATATTGCTCTTGCTTCTTGTGGAAGTAAAACAGGCACCGACGACGAGGAGAGAGGAACACATCAAGCACAAATTGGAGAGAAGGGGATGATAAGAACTTGGCATAATGTCCAATTCTTGTCTTGTTTTCTAGGAATTCTAATGCGGGGACATTTTTAGAACTTGTATTAATGGTGTGGAAGCACCACAAAGAGTTAGAATGAAAATTGGAAACATGTTCAAAGTGTCACTGTAGAACATTGTTTCAAGTAATAAAATGAAACTTTCCCTTCTTGTCTTTGAGAAATCATTTTGAACTTTTGATCCCTTTAACATTTCATAACGTGGGTTTTGCACCTTCAAGGTAAATTGCGACAAAAGGCCCCTCATGTGTCAATATCAGCCCACAGAGAGGACTTATCATTTATAGAAGAGATCTGCTCCAATAGCTGTTTGTCTTGGCCAGGAATTAGGAGGGAAACAGAAACTTGGACCTTTGTAACCCAAATGTTGCCAGGAGGTACCAAGTTGCTCTTTTTCTTTTTTCTTTTTAGATTTTTTTTTAACAATATCATTAAAACTTGTTAGTTTCAACTATTACAGTCTAAAATTTTTATATGTTATAATATAAAATAAAAATATATTACAATATAAAATTTTTTTATACTATAATATTTTAATTGTAACTACGTAATTTTAGCTACGTTGCTAAAAACTTTCGTGATCTTGCTCTTTTTTTCTTTTGCATGACTTGTCATGATCAATGAATGGATAAAGGTCCATTGAAGTTCAAGAACAGAAACGTATGAAAATGGTTAAGGAAAAGTAATCAATTATTGGACGGTGATGGTTTTGCTGAAAGCTGTGATAGCTTGAGGTACTCAACACGCGTCAATTACACCGTTTGAGACGTCAAAATCAAGCGGAAATGCCAATGAAACGTAAAACATAATGCTCAGCGGTTTTGGAGTTTAGCCTCTTGGATGTAACAGGCTCAATTTTTAGGTCGGCAACCAACCAAAGCACCGCCACATTTTTTTCAATTTCATTACTTTCCACTTCCGCTTTTGAACAGTCCAAGATATTTTGTGGGTTCCAAAATTTTTCCGTCATTTGATCTTAAAATCACCAAAATCATTAATTCTTGATTAATTTATACATGGGCAGGTTTTTGAATGAAATCATTTTGCAACATAGTGGAGTATGAGATATGATACCCACAAAGTAATGATAATGTGTCACCTGCTAAGATTTTACAACAAGTAATGATGCAATTGTTTAGGCACACAAGATAACAATTAAGCATATTAATGTTCACAAATTTTAAAATTTTCTTACAAAAGATGTCACGAAAATTTTTGTAAAAAGATGGTGCAAGGAGTATGTTCTCATCATTATTATCATAAAATATTTTTCGCAAGAAATTCAAAGGAAAAACATAAAGCTCTCTCTTGTGACGAATTAGCATTAGATAAGAAGAATTGCGTTTGTAGCCGAGTTAGTTCGGTAGGAGAGACCAAAAATAGGGAAAAAAATGCACAAATCCAAAAGCGTAGAAAATCTGAAAAACTCAGAAGGATTAAGGGGGTTGCTGTTTTTGGTAGAGAGAATAGAAAGGAACTAAAAAATCTCTCTCTTATTGACATTAAGATATGGGAAAAGAAAAAGAAAGTATTTTGGTTTTACATACCATTTTACCCTCACCCACCTTCTTCCACTAACTTTCTATCCTGCCAAACTAAACGAGTACCCAAAATGTTCATATACGTACCATTATGCCAAAGACGACAAGGGAAGAATCATAATTTAAAAAGAAGAAGAAGAAGAAGAGAGAATATTATGGTTCAAAATGGTGCATGAGAGCAAGTTTGTGGATATATTTAGAACAAAAATAATATCAAGATCCCAATTTTTTTTTTTAACTTTTTATTTTAATTGTTATTTGTTATTAACAAGTGCTTAAAAGTAATGGAGACAATTAATAATAAAAGCTTGTATTTAGTAGCAAAAAGATGACAACGTACGGTTACGTTGATATATTAAAGTTAAGACTAAAGTTCAAAATCCTAGGACTACTCTTACAACAATTTAAAAGCCCCATGACTTTTGTCCTTGTCTTAAAATGTCTCCTAGATGTTGAAGCACAACATGTGTAACCCTTGAGCTTCAAAATTATTGTAGGCATTCTACTAAACCTCTGTCCCTTTTTTTGGACAAGGTTTTACAAGTGATATGCTCACATAACTTAGTCTGTCTCTCTCTTTTAAGTTAGTATTTATGACCAAAAATGAAAGGAAGCCTAAATTTGTGGGGAAATATAAAAGTTTGCTGTATATTTACAAACGCTTCGGAGTCTCGAAGATTTTTTTGAAAGTAAACTGGTGTCAAAATCAGGTAAAGTGGTTGTAGGCATTATCTTATAGTAAATTCATACTCAACTCTATCACAAGATAAAGAGTTTGAATTCTCCTAATCTTGAATTCAAAAAAAGAAAAAAAGAAAAAGTGAATGCAAGTATATAATTATAATTTTCTCAAAATAAATTATCTAAAGAAACTGACCCAAGAGATTGATGGGCAAACCTGCAAGAAATATTTGAAGGTTGACTATTATTCTTATGTGGTCAAAAATAGTGTAATGTGCCTGTGGGGTCAATTAGAGAACTACCATTTATGTGGTATAGTTTTTCTAACCTTACAATTTTTATGAGAAAGTTTAAAACATATCGCTTACAAAGAGTATAAAGATATAATTAATCATAAGTATTTTTTGTTAGGATAAGGCAAACATGTATTATCTAAGGGTATTTTGATCTTTTTGTCTAAAAAAATAATATGAATTAAAAGAAGAAAAAAAATAAGAGGAGAACAAAATAATG
>CAMOHE010041281.1:0-17656 GCA_946598075.1 Artocarpus hirsutus | reverse complement strand
TTACACACAATTTGAGGTTTAATTCTCTTCGGTTCCTAAACAAACTATTCAAACTTATCGGAAGATTCCGTGGCGTTCAAAGACTTATCAATCAGTCCGTCCATAACTGATTGTGGCGTCCTCACATACCAAGGTTCGTGCTTCTTGTTAGGCATCGGGTCGCGGTTCCATTTCAAATCCGATTAGGCGTTTCGATCTTGGAGGCCAATTTTGGTTAGGGTCGCGTCAGTTCTTGGCGTGGTTCGTATCAGGATATAGAGGATGATGATGACTAGGAGGAGTTTGATGTTCCACCTAATAACCAGGGCAGGTTTGGGCGTGGTTTAGGGAATAGAGAAGATAGGCTACATAGGCAGAGGCGGGATGATAACTTAGGAAGCATCAAGGTGAAGATTCCATCCTTCCAAGGAAAAAATGATCCTGAGGTGTATCTAGAGTGGGAGAAGATGATGGATATGGTCTTCGATTGCCATAACTACTATGAGTTGAAAAAGGTAAACCTCGCTGTAATTGAATTCACTGACTATGCTGTTGTTTGTTGGGATCAGTTGTTGAAGGATAGAAGAAGAAACGGAGACTGAACTGTTGAGACGTGGGAGGAAATGAAAGCAATCATGCGCAGACGATTCATCCTGAGTTACTACTATAGGGAGTTGTACAACAAGCTCCAACGCCTCACACAAGGTAATAGGAGTGCTGATGAATATCATAAAGAGATGGAGGTCGCCATGATCCACGCAAATGTAGTGGAGGACCGAGAGGCCACTATGGCTAGTTTATTGCATGGTTTAAACCGTGAGATTGCAGATGTGGTAGAAATGCAACATTATGTGGAGCTGACAGATATGGTGCACCAAGCCATCAAAGTGGATCAGCAATTGAAGCGAAGAAACATGGCTAAGAGGGGATCTAACACGGCTACCTCAAACACATGGAGACCAGCCCCTAAACGGGAAGAATTTCCAACAAACAAACCAAAGACTGAACCCTCTAAGGATGCCAAACAAGTTGCTGCACCTAAGTAAGGTAACACTAAATTTCCTACCTCAAAAATTCGTGACATTAAGTGCTTTAAATGTCAAGGCAGGGGTCACATATCTCGCGAATGTCCAAACAAGAGAGTAATGGTGATTACAGCTCAAGGAGAGATTGTTTCAGAGGATGAAGAAGAAGAAGAAGTAGAAGACATGCCACCTCTCGAAGATGCCTATGAAGGGGTGTGTGTTGTAGTTGGAGAGTCATTAGTGGCAAGACGAGCTCTCAGTGCACAATCTAAAGGAGAACAGAATAATCAGCGAGAGAATTTGTTTCATACATGGTGTTTTGTGAATAACAAGGTTTGTAGCGTGATAATAGATGGAGGAAGTTGCACAGATGTGGCCAGCACCAAGTTATTGGAGAAATTGGCGTTACCTACCTTGAAGCATCCAAGGCCATGCCGGCTTCAATGGCTGAATGATAGTGGAGAGATCAAGGTTACTAAACAGGTGATGGTGGCATTTTCTATTGGAAAGTATGAGGACAAGGTGCTTTGTGATGTTGTCCCCATACATGCATGTCACCTCTTATTGGGAAGGCCATGACAGTTTGATCGATGAACCACACATGATGGTTTCACCAATAGGTACTCTTTTACCATGAATAAACAGCCAATGTCACTTGTACCATTGACTCCAAAACAAGTTCTTGAAGATCAATTAAAAATACAAAGAGCGAGTGAAAAAAAAAAGAGAAAGAGAGGGAGGCTGAACATAAGAGAAAAGAAAAAGAGAGTAGAGAAAAAGAGAGTGTGAAAAATAAGAGAGAAAAGGTGAAAGGGGAAAGTTTGACCTTAATGTGTGCAAGAAAAGAAAAATACAATTTCATTGCAAAGAAAAGTGAGATCAAGAGAGCTTTAATTTCTCATCAGCCCCTTATAGTACTAATGTACAAGGAGGCCTTTTTAAACACTAATGATCTTGCCGGGTCTTTGCCGAGCAACGTTGTTTCCCTTTTGCAGGAGTTCGAGGATGTATTTCCTAAAGAGTTGCCTCCTAGCTTACCTCTAATTTGGGAAATTGAGAATCAAATTGACTTCATACTTGGTGCTTCAATTCCAAATCGGCCTGCCTATAGGAGTAATCCTGAGGAGACAAGGGAACTTCAAAGGCAAGTAGGTGAGTAGGAGAAGGGATATGTGCGTGAAAGCATGAGTCCTTGTGCGGTTTCGGTGTTACTAGTGCCTAAGAAGGATGGGACATAGAGAATGTGTGTAGATTGTCGAGTCATCAACAACATTACGGTAAAGTATCGTCATCCCATTCCTAGACTACATGATATGCTGGATGAATTGCATGGTTCTTGTGTTTTTACCAAGATTGATCTTAAGAGTGGATATCACCAAATTAGGATGAAGGAAGGTGATGAGTGGAAAACTACATTTAAAACAAAATATGGTTTGTATGAATGCTTAGTTATGCCTTTTGGATTAACTAATGCACCTAGCACTTTCATGAGACTTATGAACCATGTTTTGCGTGCTTACATTGGTCAATTTGTAATTGTCTATTTTGATGATATCCTGATTTACAACAAAAACTTGGATGATCATGTTGAACATTGAAAACTTGTTTTAGATGTTTTAAGGAAAGAAAAGTTGTTTGCTAACTACAAGAAGTGTACCTTTTACACAAATAAGCTTGTATTTCTTGGTTTTGTTGTGAGTGCGCAAGGTATACAGGTTGATGAGGAAAAGGTGAAGGCAATCCAAGATTAGCCAACTCCTACAACCATAGGGCAGGTGAGAAGTTTTCATGGCTTGGCTAGTTTCTACCGACGTTTTGTTCGAAACTTTAGTAGCCTTGCTGCATCTTTGACTGAAGTCATCAAAAAGAATGTTCCATTTAAGTGGGGAGAAGAACAAGAAAAGGCATTCAAACTGATCAAGGAGAAGTTAACCAATGCACCTCTACTTGTTTTACCTAACTTTACTAAAACATTTGAAATTGAGTGTGATGCCTCAGGTACAGGTATTGGAGGTGTTTTGATGCAAGAAGGAAGACCGGTTGCATACTTTAGTGAAAAGTTGAGTGGGGCAGCTCTAAATTATCCCACTTATGGTAAGGAGATGTATGCATTGATTCGAACCTTAGAGACTTGGCAGCATTATCTTTGGCCGAAGAAGTTTGTGATTTACACAGATCATGAATCCTTGAAGCATTTGAAGGGCAGCACAAATTGAACAAATGCCATGCCAAGTGGGTAGAATTCATTGAGACATTCCCATATGTGATCAAATACAAGCAAGGTAAGAAAAACATAGTTGCCGATGCACTATCTCGCAGGTACGCCTTACTTTCAACCCTTGATGCTAAGTTACTTGGATTTGAGTACATTAAAGAATTGTATGCATTGGATTTTGATTTTGGAGTTGTGTTTAAAGATTGCACAAAGGGGGCATGTGGGAAATACTACTTACATGAGGGTTTCTTGTTTCAAGAAAATAAACTTTGCATTCCTCATTCTTCTTTGCGTGAGTTGTTAAGTTAGAGAAGCACATGCCGGTGGTTTAATGGGTCACTTTGGAGTTACTAAGACTTTAGGAGTCTTGCATGAGCATTTCTTTTGGCCACATATGAAGCATGATGTTGAGAGGATTTGTGGGAGATGCATTACATGTAGACAAGCTAAGTCTAGGCTGCAACCACATGGGTTATATATGCCACTTCCTATTCCTAGAGAACCTTGGGTTGACATCTCTATGGATTTTGTGTTGGGGTTACCTAGGACTAAAAGGGGGAGAGATTTTGTGTTTGTGGTAGTTGATATGTTTTCTAAGATGGCACACTTCATTGCTTGTCATAAAATCGATGATGCCTCACATATAGCTGATTTGTTCTTCAAGGAGATTGTTAGGTTGCATGGCATGCCTAGGAGTATTGTTTCTGATAGAGATGCAAAGTTCTTGAGTTACTTTTGGAAGACCTTGTGGGCAAAGTTAGGGACTAAGCTATTTTTTTCTACTACTTGTCACCCACAGACTGATGGTCAAATTGAAGTAGTGAATAGGACTTTATTTACTCTATTACGTGCTGTCATTCAAAAGAATTTGAAAACTTGGGAAGATTGTTTGCCGCATGTTGAGTTTGCTTATAATAGATGTGTTCATTCTGCAACTAAGTTTTCACCGTTTGAAGTTGTTTATGGTTTTAATCCATTGACTCCTTTGGATTTAACTCCTTTACCTTTGGACAAACAAGTTAACTTAGATGGCAAGAAAAAAGCTGATTTTGTTAGGCAAATTCATGAGAAGGTGAGACAGAACATAGAGAGGTGTACCGAGCAATATGCAAGGCAAGCCAATAAGGATCGCAAGCAGGTGGTGTTTGAACCGGGAGATTGGGTGTGGCTGCATATGAGAAAGGAACGCTTCCTCAAACAAAGGCATTCAAAACTCCTTTCGAGGGGTGATGGCCCGTTACAAGTGGTGGAACACATTAATGACAATGCCTACAAACTTGATTTACTAGGTGAGTATGGTGTTAGTGCTAGTTTTAATGTTTCTGACTTATCTCCTTTTGATGCAGATGGCAATTTGAGGACAAATCCTTTGCAAGAGGGGGAGAATGATGCAAGCAGTAGAGCTGTACAAGTTAGGAGCCATGTTCGTGATCCCTTAAGCCATTCAAGTGGTCCAATCACAAGATCTAAGGCCAAGCTATTCAAGGAAGTATTGAATAGGCTCATTCAACAAGTTTGTGACATGTCACATAAATGAAGCCCCGGTATGGGCCCAAATCAATCACAAGAGAGCCTAGTCACTATGATTAAGGTTCTAGAAGATTCACATTGATGATGGTGCATGATTCCAGTAAATTGTGGGGCAAACTTCCTAGTTTGGATCGACACATGGGTGCCATGTCATCATGTTTGAGTCTGGTCATCAAATTATCTTTCTAATGTAATTTTCATGATTTCTTAGTTGCCAAACTCGGATTTGTTAGGCAAGAAAACAAACCTAGATATTTTCCCTTTTTCTAGATTAGGTTAGGCGCATTTTAAGGGATAAAATTAGCTACTTTTCTTTTATGTTATTTCTATTAGATAACAGCCAGCAAAGTCGGATTTTAGGGCTTAATTTTGCATGGGAAAGCGCCAATTAAGGGATTTTCTAAGTCAACATTTGATTAGGGATTCTTTTGGGCTGAAAATCATTCCTATATAATTGTAAACACTTTGTTATTCCATTTTAATAAATCAGATCATTATTCACGACTTTTGGTGAACTTTCTTGTGTTCTTCTTATTTTCTTGAGAAGACTCTTTGAACTTATCAAGATTAATCTTGTGGCGTTCAACAAACTGACTTATCATCTAGAGTTTAAGTGTTCTTGCAAATTCTAAGTGTGGCATCTTCCTATCTGTGGTTCTTGGTTCGCGTCTCTCTAGACTATGGGTCAAGGCTCAACAAACGTGTGTCTTAAGGGATTAGGAGTTCAATTCTAGATTTGGTATCGGGTCTTGTCGCGTTAGTCGGTGGGGTTCATATCAGGTTAAGTGTTTAGGAAAGAGAATGGCAAATGAAGCAAATAGAGCTATAAATGAATCTTGTCCTATTTATATATACACCTAGGCTAATGATGCTTAATATTTGACATGGATTTACTTAAGCTTAGAAAAGACTTAAAGGTACAAATTACAACATGATTCTTTTTAATGGTTGGCGCCACCTTCTAAAGCCTTTTAAAGGTATGTAAATTTGTTTCTTTGTCAAGTCATATCTCACTTACTTTTCACTATTCAACCATAGAGCATGGGTTCTATTAAAGGACAAGATCCACAATTTAAGGGTACCATTTGTACTTTGGACTTTCTTGTAAGTTTCACTAAACAGATGAATCTTTGTACTATCAGGGATGACTAACTTAGCTAATAGGTAATTTTGATTTCCGATGGGTCCTTTCCCACTATTCAATACAGTAGGCACTAATGACAGTGTAAACTATTGGAAAACGAGTATGCAGGGGAAATTTAAAAATTTTTAAATCATAGTATCTTCCAAAACACAAGTTTAACATACTATGTACATAAATTAATCCGATCTTACCAACCTTTTGTATGTTGAAGAGCACCCGCAATCAATGAAGAGGAGAATGTTCTAGAAAAACCTCAACTAACTGGTATTCTTTACTATTTTCTATCCATGATAAGAGTGTGTGTGGGTGCGCGTAGCATAACTCTTCCACCGATGACTTTCCTTCCTACCAACTGAGAAGATCTAGAGCTAAGGTTCATGATTGTGAACTATTCCCTCAAGGAGTTTTAGAGTTTCTCACAGTAGAGTATTCATTCTAAACTTCTTAACTTATCTAAATATTTGAGAAAACTTATGCCCTATTAATAGAGGTCAGACCCAAGGTAAGCTATTATTAAATAAGGTTTCAAAAATTTGAATCTAGATCAACTTTTAATAAAATAACATTAAAAATACGTAATCAGACTATCGTTAGATAGACAATTTGAACTTCGAGATTGACCTGCTGAACTTACTACATCGGCAGGCCGAACTAATAGATCGACCTGCCAAACTTGTGATAATATTATCCCTGTGAATCTTTTATTTTTCACTCGAGATTCTTTAGATGAAGCCTCAGTTTTAATTCAAATAACCCAATTAAAAGTTATATAATTAAAATAGTCATATCTGGATAATCCTATAAAAATAAATATTCTTGAAAACTCAACAAGTTTATCTTGAATTAACTTACAAAATTAATTCAATTGATAAATAGACATGAATTATCTAATCCTATCGAATTTTAGCCAATCTAATGATTTAACTTAAGTCACCAATTTATTGAAAAAGCATGCCGTATCATGACAAGATTTATTATGAGCTAGTAAAGAGGGACCTGATGGACCTATATAGTTCAAGAACCAATAATTATAAAATATAATATCTCAGATACATATTTTATAATTACTAACTCTAACACTACTCCACTAAAAGCTTAGAGCTACACTCTCAAACTATATAAAATTATGAAACTCCAAGCAAGCTAAGTGTTCATGACATATCATAACATGTCGTATCCCTGTAGGATATCCATAACCAACTTAAGGATAAATTCCGTCTTACCTTCCCAACTATTTTTTATCTTTTGTTTTGTTATCCCACCATTGGAAAACTTACTATCAAAATGTAGTTTACCATTTGGTTACACCTATGTATCCAAATGGTTGAGTGCTCTAGTCTTCTAATTATAGGATAACACATATAAGAGAATATAATTGACTCCATAAAAGGAGCTATGGATTTCATATCTATGAATAATAAGTCTATGCTACCAAGAGTCATATCTCTAACGTATTGATATGTGTACCATCATAAAGTCAAGATGTCATCCTTTGATACATCAAAAGACATAAGTCAAGATAACGAGCCCATTAGTCATTTTAGGATTAAAACACAACACATATGATTGTCTAAAGTGAATTTATTTGCACAGATAGAATTATTAATCCAAATGAATTCATCTTTATGTTCTGATTCAATACATCGTCACCTATGACAATATACCAATGTTTCTACTTGTAGAGTCCCACTCTGATGGCTAAGACAAGCCATCTCCCCTTAGAGATGTAGACAACACAATCTTAGCATGAATAAAGCACCTAACTTTATTCCCTTGATTTCAAATCATATGATTTAGACCATTACCTTTAGAATCATGTCTTCTGCATAATATGTCCATCATATGCTGGATTCTTAAAGGTTTAGGCTATGGTCGTAAACTTTTGTTTGCTTGTTATACATTCAATAGACATGAACATAAAGAGGACAACATTTGGTTTATGAATAATAAATAAATTACTTATTAACAAAATATCTTCAAAAACATATTGCAATATTTTACTCCTTATGGGCATCATGTTTAACATAAACCGATACCAAAATTGTATTTTAATTGCATGCCAATTTTGATTGTTTTTAGTCTTAAAAATATTCCTAAACTTAAATAAAATCTAAACTCGACTTTTTCTACATCTAGACACGGTAATGACATAGTTTTTTATAGTGTTAATTCTTAAGTTTGCGTAGCATTTTCTATCAAAATTGCTACTCATGTAACTCTAATTTTAACTTAATTGGCAATTAAGTACTTATCAAGCGTTATAGTGTTTCTTGCTATACTGCTAACTTTGTATCACACTTAGAAATTCTTAAAATTAAATTTCTCAAGTTATTTACATATTGAATTTTGAAATATTAATATTAATTTCGTAAATCCTTCTATCACAAAATTCGCACATGATATTTTCAAGAAAATTCTTGATTTAAATTTCAATAATTACATTATTTAGTTCTAGAATTTTCTCGGCCATTATAGCCTCAATCCTACATAATCTCATTATATACAGTGCACTTGTTTGATGACTCAATATATTAATGGCTCAAATAAGGCCATTCTATTTTTAATCGAAATGACCTGCACTAGTAACACTCAATTAAAGATTCCATACTTTAATTGAATAATTAATTATATGTTATCGACCATTTTAATTATCATTCTTAAAAATTATCCTCTTGTACATATCCACTTATATACAATATTTAAGGTCACATAGGTAATTATAGAATTTTAATGACATCCATAAAATATTCAAAATACATGCACATAAATATAATGAAAAATTCACTTTATTTACTTATAAATATGTCTTTTACAAAACATTACATATTTTAAAGGCATCTATCCTAACACGTACAATTAAATTTGCAACATATGTTATAGCAGTCTATAGTTTGGCAAACCTAGCAACACAACAAATAGTTTATAAGAGTAGCAATACCATTATAATTAAATGTCACGCCCCGGAGTACAAGAGGTGACGTGGTAGATTAATTAAGTTGATTAAATAAAAATTTTAGTTAAAATTGGGTTTTAGAATTAAATTTATAAACAAAAATGTGATAATTTTGAAATCGTTTATTTAAAGTGAGCAGTAATAATATTCGAACAAATAAAGGTAACAAAATAAGTAATAAGGAAACAATAAAAAACAATATTGAAAATATGGGGTGAGGTGAGAATGGGTCCCACTGACCCACATCTTGTACACACACATAGTATTGACAATATTACAATACAACCATAGTCCAAAATAAAAGGGAAAGTTAAGAATTCTACATGCCTTGAATTGTTGTACCACAACCTACCCAAATCTTCTATTGGTCGTCAGTCCGGTTAATTGACTCTTCTCCAAGCCTAAGCTGATATCCACCTAAGGGGTAAGATTTTAAAACAAGTAAAATGTGAGCGAAAGGCTCAGTAGGACTATAATTTGAAAATATTTAATTTTAAAAGAAATTTCATTATTCAAATAAAATGTAGAAAACGAACTAGAACAAATAAATAAATAGGTGAAAATTAAATAAAAACTTTCTTTACCAAAACAGTTTAAATAGGTTGATTAGAAAAACACTATTTTCTTTTCCTAGGCAAACCATATATATTTCACCACCGTAGTGGCCCAGTTGGGTTTCAAGACCTGCCCCCAAGGCCGCACACTACACGGCCTGATTTCTGATATGGCATCATGCCCCAAAATATATTTTTTCTATATATATATATATATATCTTTTCATGATTATTAAAATCTCTTTTCACCAAATATAATCATTTACATTCATTATGAGGTTTATTATGAAAAATCACCTCAATTCTACTTTTATAAAATCAGTCAACAGAATATAATTTGAACCAATCATTTGAAAACATTTTGTTAAAAATTCCTTTGAGGCCAAAACATTTAAAATGGGCTACCAAGAAAGGGGTAGATGTCCTACCTGGATACTCGTGTCGGTGTCCCTTCACTGAAATCTCGGTTTGCTATATGTTACCTCTGTGGATCCACGTTTAATGTTAAATATATAATAACTTAGCTTATCAGTATCTAACTTGAGATATCCTATGTTACTAAATCATCTCATGGTGTCCGAGTGTGGCTTTTAAGTTTATAAAATCATTTTACAAAGTTGGAATTTCAATCGAGGTTTAAAATGGTGAAAATAGGTGAAAAATCACAAAATTTCACCATGCCCGGTCAACCTGCTGGTCCCCCTGGTTTGACCAGCCAAACTGCATAGTTTGGCCTGCCAAAAAACCAAGTCCTGTTGGCCAAACCTTTCCAGGTTTGGCCTGCCAGTCGGATGAATTCGGCCTGCCGAACACATGAATCCGGCCTACCAAACACAAAGTTCGGCTTGCCGATCTGGAAAAATTCTAGAATTTTTCAAGCATGGGTCTCGGCCTCCCCAAGCCCAAATCTTCAATTCTAACCTGTTTTCTCAATTCTCAAGCATGGGTAATGATCATAATTAATAGAAAAACATAGTAGATTACTTTTTAATGCTTTAAAACAAGATTTAAACAAAATTTTTTAAAAAAATCCAAAAATAGAAAAAAATAGAGAAAAATAAAAAATCTTGATTTAAATCCATTTTTGATGAAATAAAGCTTGTATTCTAGTTATTCTAAGTTCATCTAATTTAGATTGAAGGTTTTCTAAGCTTAGATTTCAAAATACAAGAAAATTTGAAAAATTTAAAGAGTTTAGAAAATTTAGAAACTAACCTTGGATTAAGCTTTGAATCGAGTTTGTGGTTGCTCAAAGCTTGAAATTGCATTCCCGAGCCTTCAATCCACTAACCCAAAGCTTGAAATTGAATTTTATTTCAAAATTTTTGAGAGAGAATGAGAGAGGGAGTGAGAGACCGAGAGAGGAAAAGAGAGAGAGAGAGAATGCATGGGAGAGAGAGAGAAGAGAGTGAGTGTGAGGAAGAGAAAGAGAGATTTTATAAAGAAAATGGAAGGCTATTTTTAAAAATACCACGTCTCGCATGTGGTTTTCCAAATTGGAACGTGTTGGTCATTTGACAAATTGTTTTGTTTTAAAAATACAAAATAACAATTAAAACTAATTTAAAGTAATTAAAAATCATCAAAATAATCAAAAACAACAATAATTTAGAAATTCTACAAAATAATCAAATCAAGTTTAAAATATTTATTATGGCACACTAATTCACCATTTTTCACATTAATAACACCTAATTAATTTTGGGACGTTATAACTCTTCACGTCTAAAAGAAATTTCCTCCTCAAAATTTACATATCAATTCAAAAACAAAACAAATGTGGATACAACTCCCACATACTCGACTCTAATTCCCAAGTGGCTTCATCAACCTCGTGATGCTGCCACACAACCTTAACTAATAGAATCTCATGACGATGCAAACTGATCACTTTTCGATCGATGATTTGGATCGGTACTTTCTCATACGTCGTGTCTTCTTGAATTTGTACATCCTCGAACGAGACAATCTTATCCTACTCAAGTGGACACTTCCAAAGCATTGATACGTGGAATATGTCATGAACATGCGAAAGTTTTGACGAAAGGTTGAGTCGATAAGCAACCATGATATGAACCCCGCCGACTAACGCGACAAGACCCGACACTAAATCTGGAATCGAACCCCTAATCCCTTAAGACACACGTTTGTTGAGCCTTGACCCGTAATCTAGATAGACACGAACCAAGAACCACAGATAGGAAGACGCCACACCTAAAATTTACAAGAACACTTAAATTCTAGATGATAAGTCTGTTTGTTGAACACCACAAGATTAATCTTGATAGGTTCAACGAGTCCTCTTAAGAAAATAAGAAGAATGCAAAAATAATCTCACAAAAATTTGTGAATAATGATCTGATTTATTCAAATTAGAATAATGAATTGTTTACAATTATATAGGAATGATTTTCAGCCCAAAAGAATCCCTAATTGAATGTTGACTTAGAAAATCCCTTAATTGGCACTTTCATGCGAAATTAAGCCCTAAAATCTGACTTTGCTGGCTGTCATCTAATAGAAATAACATAAAAGGAAAATACCTAATTTTATCCCTTAAAATGTGCCTAACCTAATCTAGAAAAAAAGGAAAATATCCAAGTTTGTTTTCTTGCCTAACAAAACTGAGTTTGGCAATTAAGAAATTACAAAAATTACATTAGGAAGATAATTTGATGACGAGACTCGAACTTGACAACATGGCACCCACGTGTCGATCCAAAATAGAAAGGTTTCCCGAAATTATAAGTTTACTCCACAATTTACTAGAATCATGCACCATCATCAATGTGAATCTTCTAGAACCTTAATCATAGTGACTAGGCTCTCTTGTGATTGATTTGGGCCCATACCAGGGTTCTATTTATGTGACATGTCACAAACTTGTTGAATGAGCCCGTTCAATGCTTCCTTGAATCGCTTGGCCTTAGATCTTGTGATTGGACCACTTGAATGGCTTAAGGGATCATGAACATGGCTCCTAACTTGTACAGCTCCACTGCTTGCATCAAACCACACCAACACGTTGGGTAATCTCAAACGGTCTGACATATCTTGGTGTGAGTTTTCCTTTTCCTCAGAATCGCGAAATGCCTTTGCGAGGAGATACCTTCAAGAGAACTCTTCTATCGACCTAGAGCTGCTTTCAATTGGTCTCGAATCACGATGATCTTCTCATTGCTATCGTGAATCTCATCTAGCCCAAGAATAACTCTATCTTCTGGTTCGACCCAACACACCGGCGATCGACATGGTCGTCCAGATAACGCTTCAAATGGTGCTATACTAATACTCGTTTGATAGCTATTGTTGTACACAAATTCTACCAGATGCAAGTAATTCTTCTAGTTCCCGTCGAAGTCTAATGCACAAACACGTAGCATGTCTTCGAGAATCTGAATAACTCGCTTAGATTGCCCATCGATCTGAGGATGATATGCTGTGCTAAAGTTCAAATCTGTACCCATAGCCTCCTGGAAGCTCCTCCAGTACTTGGCATTAAACTTGGTATCCCTATCTAATGTAATGGATAAAGGAACTCCGTACAATCTTACTATGTTCTGCAGATACAATTCCCCGAGAATCCTCCTCGAACATGTTGATCTGAACGGAATGAAATGAGTTGACTTCGTTAACCTGTCAACCACGACCTAAATCGCATCATGCCGCTGCTCCATCCTTGGTAATCTAGTAAGAAAATCCATCGTGATATGTTCCCATTTCCATCCTAGAATTGGAAGTAGCTGAAGCTGACCTGCTGGCTTCTGATTCTCGGCTTTCACCTGAAGACAAGTCGTACATTTGGCCACGTAGTCCTGGATATCCTTCTTCATATCTCTCCATTAATATTGCCTCTTGAGATCACGGTACATCTTCATGCTTCCTGGATGAATGGCAAACTGAAACTTATGAGCTTTGTCCATTATGGCCTTCGACATCTCTATGATTGTTGGAACTGCTAGACGCTCCTTGAAGTACAACATCCATCCGCATGTATTCTCCATTCTTCAAACTGCTCTCTGTTTTGAATTCGCGTCCAGATTCCCTGAAGATGCTGGTCTTGCCACTGATTCTGCTTCACCATCTGAACAAGAGCTGAGATCGTCTCCATGTGGTACACCGAAACGTGATTGTAGTCTTCATGATACTGTAGCCCGTATTCACTTATTGTTGCATCCCTCTTCCAATCTTCAAGAGCCAAACAAGCGAGAATTCCTAAAGACTTCTGACTGAGTGCATCTATGATGACATTAGCTTTTCCGGGATGATACTGCGGCACTAAATCATAATCCTCCATGTATTCCATCCACCTTCATTGCCCTTAAGTTGAATCCCTCTAAGTAAACAAATGCCTTAAACTCTTGTGGTCGAAGAAAACCTGAAATGTCGCCCCATACAGATAACATCTCCAGATCTTCAGTGCATGAATCACTGCTACGAGCTCCAAATCATGAGTAGGGTAGTTTCGCTCATGAGGTGGCAACTGTCTCGATCCGTACGCTACGACGTGTCTGTGCTGCATCAATACGCACCCAAGTCCACGTCCTGACGCATCTGTGTAAACCTCACACGACTCTTCACTATTGGGAATAATCAAAACTGGTGCTAAAATCAACCAATTCTTCAACACTTGAAAAGCAAACTCACATTCTTTGTTCTACTTGAACCTAACATTTTTCCTGACCAATCTTATCAACGGTGCTGCTATCTTCGAAAAGTCTTTCACAAATTTCTTGTAATATCCTGCAAGTCCCAAGAAACTATGAATTTCTGCCACTTTCCTTGGTCGTTCCCAATCCACTATGGCTTCTATATTTGATGGATCCATTGAGATACCATGCTCAGAGATAACATAAACCAAAAATTTGACCTCTGTTAATCAAAATTCACACTTTTGCTTCTTGGTATACAATTGATGTTCCTGCAAAGTCTGAAACACAATTCTGAGATGGTGCTCATGCTCCTCCCAAGTCTTAGAATAAACCAAGATGTCGTCGATGAACACAATCACAAACTGATCCAAATAAGGCTAAATATCTTGTTCATCAAATCCATAAAGGCTGCCGGAGCGTTCGTCAATCCAAACGGCATCACCAGAAATTCAAAATGTCCATACTGAGTCCTAAAAGCTGTCTTGGGAATGTCCTCCTTAATCCTGAGTTGATGGTATCTTGATCGCAAATCTATCTTCGAGAAGTACCACGAGCCTCCCAACTGATCAAACAATTCATCGATCCTAGGCAGAGGATACTTATTGTTCACTGTGACCTGATTCAGCTGTCGATAATCTATACATAATATGAGAGTCCCATCATGCTTCTTTGCAAATAAAATCGGTGCTCCCCATGGTGATGTGCTATTTCGAATGTATCCCTTATCACCAAGCCCCTAAAGTTGCTTCATGAGTTCTTTCATTTCTGTCGGTGCCATCCGATAAGGTGCTACAAAAATTGGTGTTGTTCTTGGAAACAATTCAATACCAAATTCAATCTCCCGATGCGGTGGCAATCCTGGTAGCTCATCGGGGAAGACATCTTCAAATTCATCTACCATTGGAATTGCTACATTTCCTTTCAAGGCACTAGACTCTTCTTCTAGGTTCATGAGAAAGGCATAGCAGGCTGCATTCTTCTGCCCTCTGAGACAAGCCCTTACAAGACGCTCACTCATTAACCGATCACCACCACCCTGGTGAGTGATTACCGTCCTCCTATCTAACACTAGGGTTACCTTCCTAAGTTGGCAGTCTACCATTGCATTATATCTGGACAACCAATCCATCCCTAAGATTACATCATATGATCTCATGGGGATTACAATCAAATCACTTTTCAAAATCTCATCCCCAATCTTTATTTTAAAGGCTTTATAAATACTACTCACACACACCCGCCCCAAGCCTGAGGCTATAACTATGGGTTCGTCAAACTCTTCTATCTCTAATCCCAAGGCATGCACAAAAGAGTTCAAAATGAGAGAATGAGTGGCACCAGTATCAAATAACACGTGTGCTAAAGATTGAGAAACCATAATTGTACCATCGACAACTACATTACTGGTCTGGACATCTGAACTCCCTAATGTCATCATGTGAACCTGTACTGGAGCTTTCCCTTTTCCTCTACCAACACTACTAGATCCTGGGTTAGCTGGCCGATACTGCTGCGACTACACACTGGCTGTACTTGGCGCTCGATACTAAGGGACGTTATGTTGAAAGTTCTGTAGTTGGTGTCCTTGGGCTGAATATGACAGTTGTTGAGGAGAGAACTGATGAAATAGAAGCTAAGGGTACTGCTGAGGTTAAGGTAGAGTCTGAAGCTAGGGCTGACGACTAACTCCTTCTCTAGTCTAAAATCCTAGGTGAGCACTCCTGATCGGGCAATTCCTCTTGATGTGTCCTGGCTGCTGGCAATAGTGACAATGGAAGCTATAGGGGTTGCTGCGCCCGCTGCTGGATGAACTGTTGCTGCCGCTGTTTGCACCACCCTGTTTATTCTTTCTCGGAGTTGGTCGACTACTGATGCTCCTCCTGCTGCTCCTCTATGGTCCTCCTTGATATGAACCCCCCCGACTAACGCGACAAGACCCAACACCAAATCCAGAATCGAACCCCTAATCCCTTAAGACACACGTTTGTTGAGCCTTGACCCGTAATCTAGAGAGACACAAACCAAGAACCACAGATAGGAAGATGCCACACCTAGAATTTGCAAGAACACTTAAACTCTAGATGATAAGTCAGTTTGTTGAACGCCACAAGATTTACCTTGATAAGTTCAAAGAGTCTTCTTAAGAAAATAAGAAGAACGCAAGAAAGTCTCACCAAAAGTCATGAGACTTTCTTGCGTTCTTCTTATTTTCTTGAGAAGACTCTTTGAACTTATCAAGGTTAATCTTATGGCGTTCAACAAACTGACTTATCATCTAGAGTTTAAATGTTCTTGCAAATTTTAGGTATGGCGTCTTCCTATCTGTGGTTCTTGGTTCGTGTCTCTCTAGATTACGGGTCAAGGCTCAACAAACGTGTGTCTTAAGGGATTAGGGGTTCGATTCCAGATTTGGTGTCGGGGTTCGATTCCAGATTTGGTGTCGGGTCTTGTCGCGTTAGTCGACGGGGTTCATACCAGTTGGCATCAGAGCTTAGGTTCCAAGGCGAGTTTGACTATCCTTTATTTTATGTTCTTGTTCTTGTTTAGTCAAATTTAGAGTCCTAAAAAAAAAATTGTGGTTTAAGGTCTAAATTTTTTAGCCGAACCCTTTTCTTCTTTTGTTTTCTCCTTGTTTGAATTTTTTTTGCCAATTCTGTTTGCTTGAATACTTTGTTAGTTTCTGTTTGATTTGAAATTCGATTGTTTCCGTTTGATTCTCATTTATTTGTGCACACCTACTCATTTGTGTATTGATTCTAGTTTAACCAAAAAAAAAAAAAAGGGGATCCGAAAAGAAAAAAAAAGAAAAGAAAGAAAAGAAAAACAAGGGAAAGAAGAAAACAAGAGGATCTGAAAAAAAAAAAAGGAGTCTGGAGACCCATCTTAAAATTTTTTGTTTGTTTTCATCTTTATAGGGTTCCATAAGCCTAGAACACACTTTACTCCATAGCAAAAAAAATAAAAAATAAAAAATTCAGCTATTCATTTTACACGTTCTTGTGATTTAGCATCTTTGTTATTGAGTCTTCGTTTGCCATTCTATGAATTGCATGTCAAATCTTATGGAATGTTTGGGTAGAGTCTATTTTGTTTGAATTACTGCTTGAATCTTGTGTGTTTCTTGAGTCTGATTAAGAATTTGAGAACATCAAGTTAAGAGCCAATTTGAGTGAAACACGAGTGTAAGCGAATCATTCTTGAGTGAAACATGTGAGGGAGTGCTTGTGAGGTTTCTAACCTTTTCTTGCAGACTTTAAAAAATGTCTCACAATCTAGAAGATAATTCAACTGAAGAGGTCCAACAACGAACCATTCCAAACCTACAGTTACAAGCTTTGATGGGGGAATTGAGACGGATGATGAGAGCTGAATTGGAACCTTTACATGAGAGAATAGATAGGTTGGAAGAGGGGGCACCTAGGGGGCAGCGCCAAAATAACCCCATTAGGCAACCTAGACGTGTACACCATGGTGAGCAATGGGGGGATATAGAGGATGATGATGACTGGGAGGAGTTTGATGTTCCACCTAATAACCGGGGCAGGTTTAGGCGTGGTTTAGGGAATAGAGAAGATAGGCTAGGTAGGCAGAGGCGGGATGATAA